>CASBPS010000110.1:0-268000 GCA_949126835.1 Anisus vortex | reverse complement strand
AACACATGAAATATTTATTTCTCCCATAGCAAAGAATGAAAGTTTATTTATTTTTCAAACACATTTTTAAATTCTAGAATAAACGACAGAGAGGCCAGTTATAGCAATGGGTCCAACGGTAACACCAGTGGTTCAAGGCCCTCATCGAACTCCCGCTTGACGTCTCCATGGTCAAAGAAAGACAAACTCCTTGATTAAATGCTTTAAACTGTCAGACTTAAAATATCACCTTTAAGTAATCAATTCGATGAAAATAAACTAATGTCATTATGTTATCATATTTTTTAACTGCAATAATAACAACAACTGTTTCATGGACGGCTCAACCCTGACTGAAGAATACTTAAAGCTGTAATAAAGTCGATAAATATATTTCTATGAACAGGCAACTAAACGGTTGTATATTTATAAGCGTAGTGTAGGCCTATTGTTGGGAAATGAACTATTTAACCGTTATCAGATGCCCCTTTTTTGTCTCTTAATTTTAAAACATTTAAACTGGAAATCAATAAGAAATTATTGAGCTGCAGTAGTCTAGTGCTATAGTTTTAACAATTTTACGATTTGTAAGGTAAAATAAACTTGGTGTGTAGAGGTTATTATACTCATACAATTAAACTATTTTTAACACAAGTTTTAAGAGAATCAAAATAAATAACAAGAACTCGTACTGAAGTTTAATTCGATTGACATTAATTAGTATTTTATGTAAAATCAAATCTGTGATATTTTTACATCAAATCAAACTAGTTATATTTAAATTATTTCGATATTAATATCAAGTATTATTATTATTTTTTATCATCAAATTATTTTTATAATTTTAAATTTACACATGTAAAAATATTATTTAAATCTAGTTAAATTTTTATTTATTTATTGTTAAGACCTGTGATAAGAGTGGATCAGCACGTTTTGGTGCCAGACATTTTGGCGCTAAGGAATAAAACATATATACAAAAAATTATTCTAAAGAAATACATAGACCTACATAATTTTTACAATGTCTTTTTTCAACGCGCTATTTCTCATTGCATGTTTTCATAAAAACAACGACAAAAACTCGAATAGTTTTTTAGATTTGAAATGTCAAACCCAGAATTGCGATATAACTCATTATTTTTAAGCTGAGATATCACATGTAACAATAATATAAATCTTGCAAAAAGTCAGTTATCTTATGGAATATTAAGATAATTTACCTTCATATGTACTCATATTGACTTACAATATATTTATCAAAGTATTGACTAAGTATTTCTTACTTCAGTTCTTATCTCCAGCTTTCTGCACCTGAGAATACTTGTTTCCCTTTCCCATTGAAGATTACGTTGACCTAATAATTATTTATGACTGCGACACTCGCTTTTAACTGGCCACATTGACCACACACAATTGGCAGTTTTAATTCAAATGTATTAAATCGAATTATTTTTTACTCCCCATCCATCATTCTAAAACATTGATTGTTGATCTATGATTTAAAAACAACAACACTTATTTTGTCAGGTTTAGGTTCAATGGGGTTAACATCTATCCCACAGAAGACGCTGTCAATATGACTGTTATCTTAGTCCTACTTTTCACATACTGACCACACAATCACCTAGTATGCCGTGACCACCAGAAACTGGTGAACGCTGCTTCTACGGCCCTATGGATCAATTTGGTCCCACGGGATACATTTGATGACTCCCACTACCTTAGATTCATGTTGTCAAGCTATTTGAATGGTGCGGTCACAAAGAATCATGAAGATGTACATGTTGTGTAGTCATTAGATTTATTTGAAATAGAGTGTTTGAAGTTTTCGCTTTTATTTTCTAAAAACTGGCCACAAACAAAAACAAAAAAAGACGCCATCTTTTACTAGCCACCAAAAGATCTGGCGAAAAACGCCCCGTGCCAAAACGTCCTGTGCCAAAACGTCCCGTGCCAAAACGTTCCGTGTCAAAACGTTCCGTGCTAAAACGTCCCGTGCCAAAACGTCTTGTGCTAAAACGTCTCGTGCCAAAACGTCCCGTTCCAAATCGTCACGTTCCGTGATAAGAGACTTATCATTATATTTACTTTTGCTGTGATACATTAATTATTAACATTATTTGATGAGCTCTGTATGCAATGACAATTCTTGAATGCTCATGGAATTTGTAAAAATCAGATGATTTTTATAATGTTGTGTACATATTTTATAACTAGCCTATATGTATTATGTTAATTTTTTAAATGTTATTTTTCTTCTTTTCACATTGTTTTACTATATTTAAAAAAGGATCTTATATACGATCATCAATAAATATTCTCATTAGCATTCCATTCATTTTTATTTAACTAACCTTATTTTTATTACTATTATTATTTTTCAAATTAAAAATTTTTTGCTTAATCATAAGGATTTATTTTGCTGATTTTTTAAAAAATGTGTATCCTTGTAAAGTAAAATATAAATAAACAAAACGCCCCCCCCCCCCCCCCGATATTGTTTGTTCTAAAGTTGCTGTTTTTTTTTTTTTTTTTTTATTTTTTTTTTTTTTTTTTTTAAAATATGTTTATAAAACAGATCATTAGCGATCGAATTAGTAGATAATATGTTATAGCTCTCTCTTGTAATATGATGTTTAGCAATTTTTCTTTTTTATCTTCTATTACCTTCTGTTCTCTGCTGACATCAGAAAACTCATTAATATTTGTCTACATGACATGCAATTTATGTACGGTACTCCAAATTGCGAGTCCTAAATGATAATTTCATCTTCTCTAACGACAATGATATTGTTTTGACTGGTTGACACTGGTTGTCTCTGATGCTGCAGCTGTTAGGAGTTCGATTAATTATTGAATTGAAAACTTCAATACAGATGGCCTAGCGGCAGCGCGTTAAGCTGGCTTACTGAAGGTTCTGGGTTCGAATCCTAGTGAAGGCTATTATGTGTATCTGGGATTGGAGAGAGTCACTGATTCCACTCAGCTCTGGTGGGTACCTGACATTAGTCGGGGTAAAGTAAAGGCGTCTGGGCATTATGCTGACCACACAATCCCCTAGTATGCCGTGGCCAAAGAAACTAGTGAACGCTGCTTCACCTGCCCTATGATTTGGTTTCAGGTTCAACGGTACATTTTCTTTAGAGTAAAAAAAAAGATAAGAATATGCCTAAGAACGATAAAGGGAACGTTCACTTGCCTATAAAAGATGAGGTCTTAGAAACAGGATTGATTCATTCACATATATTTTAGATCTGCACCCATATTCTTTATCTTTAATGCCATATATTCACAGGGAAAGCGTTTAAATACAATGTATGACTTAGAAAAATTAGTAAAACAGTAAAGACAACATACATAGATACAATAACAGCTAAATAGATTTAAGAGCATGTAGAAATACTTAGAGAACAAGGCGACTGTAACATTTATTGATTTAAATTCAATTGTGTTATTTAATTAGGCAAAGTATTAAAAGCTATAGTTTAAAGCTTGTATTGGCTTAGTGTCGCGGCTTAGTGCAACAAAATAATCATCTTCTTGTATGATGAATCTATGCCTCTGTTGACCAAATCAGACATTGTCCTACTTTATTACTTAGACTTTTAGTATAAATTCAAATAGAGATTTACCTTGCTGGTACCTTGGTAGTAAGGTACCTTAAAATGTTCGTTATTGTGTTTATTATTGTTTAATTATGGCTCATGGGTACATCTATAATATGTCTACATGTGAAACTACAGAACCACCGGGATCAAAGACTAAAAAGATTTAGCATCCACTTCATTTACAATTTTCTTATTGTCTTTGTCACAGTTATCAATTTAATGTGGATTATTTGATTCCGCACAAACCATTTATATATGTAACCTTGTTGTATGCAGGCTTGTGTATAATCCCCACCCGGCACGTAGGAAATCGGGTCATAGTCTGAGTGTAACTGATTCTACCGTCGGCAAGTTGTCAGTAGGTGTGGATTATAGTGTAGTATATATTATATTATATATATTATAGTAGGGTGGTCCCATTTTAGCTCTGGGATTCAGGTTGATCGTCAAACAAATTTATATTGGAATGTTGATGAGTTCTAGCTCTAATGAATGTACTCTATGACGTTGTACTAAACATCACAAAAATAGACTTTGTGATTCACTTGAAATACTGGCAAAATAGGTCATATGTTGAATTTTATTTATAGAAAACAAGTTGCATCAAATCAATCAAACTGAATGCATAATAAATATATTCCAATTACAAATAGTAAGAGACGGTAAAGAAACGTGGGTACAAGCGTGATCCCAGAGCCTAAGTTCTAAACAGCCCGAGGCCCGACCAGACGTATAGCTCGAAGACTTTCACTGAGACTGATTGACAAAAGGAAAGTTAAATTATAACTAAACAATGACAGGAAAGGGGGAGGGATTTTAGCTAATACAAATCATTTTTATTGGCTAGAAAAGTTCATTTTATCTAGATCTATATCTTCTGATTGACAGATTACACTAAGAGGTGGGGGAGTGGGGGGTTGTTATGGCACAACGAGATGAGAATGCGGCCGGGATGAGGGGATTGGGAAAGGGTGGGGGGGGGGGGGGGGGTCGGAACCACTACAAAACAAAGATATTTGCTGGCAACGATTATCTCGGCTGAGAAGCGAGATTCTTTTTTTCAAGTACATAAAATACTTCTTATGATCTTAGATCAAGGGAAGTAACAGGGGAATGTACATGGTACAAGGTTGTCTCTCAGACCGCTTGTGTGGTGCACTTTTAAATTGCTTAATAATATATATATACTGAGGTAGTCCTTGATATTTATATATATATATATATATATATATATAGAGAGAGAGAGAGAGAGAGACTTCTATTATATCGTTGACGCTTTCTCCTTGAAAAAAACTTACAACAAGAAATGAAAAGTGGGCATGAACTAATCATAATAAATGATAATAATAAATTGAGAACATCATATTATGAGATATAATTAGGCCTATAAAGAATGAAGATAGTGAAATAGTACTATACACAAACAGGCTTCCACTTGTGCATTCTTAAGTGACTATCTCATATTTGTCTAGAGTCTAGATAAATGAAAGTCCAGCTTTTTAAATCCTAAACCAATATTGACTATTCTACGTTTTGGACTTTGAAATATATAAAATATATAAAAGTCATGGACTGTTCATTCCACATCCTCCTATTCATTACAGTCTTTTACCTTCTTTTATGTACGACGTAACTTTAAATTTCTTTCATTCCTTTATTCCACTGGTAAAGTTTGCATAAAAAAAAGTTAAATATATCTGCTGTTCTCTTCCCTTTTTCATTATCCTATAAAACTCCTAGCTATGTCCTTTTTTTAAGGTTCTGAACAAAGAACAGCTACTTTATGGCCTCCCATTATTGTACGTTTTCATTTGTTTAAACTATATATAACCGATGTCAAGTCGTTAAAATGTATTAGTTAATTAATTAATAAATAAATGTGATCTTTTGGCATGGTATTAAGAACAGCTTCCATTGCTCATTAACAAATATACTAAGTCTTGTATTTTTTTTTTACTGAACCTAATGGTATAAATCAGAGGTCGGCAATCTTTTGATAATAGTGTGCCAAATTAGGATTTCTAATTCATTAAGCATGCCAAAAGACTCAAGGTCATCCTGCTTCAGCAGTCAACTTCATGTAGTAGTACTTGAATTTACTTTTTTTTGTAGTTTTCCTCGTATTATTGAAAATTTATCTGCGCCCCAAGTCTGGCACGCATGCCGTAGGTTGCCCACCCCTGGTGTAAATCGATGATCACTGAAAAAACGCAATGGGTAATGTAAAAGTTTTCTATTCGTATCTCATAGTAACCAGTTAAGTCACAGAGAACGAAATATTTTAAATGTAGGCTACCATTGCTTGGATAATGAAAGATAAAACTTGTTTTTAATTTTATGCTGAACTTTTCTCTAGGTTTGTAGATTTTAATAATTATTTCTATACACAAAACTTTGTAGCATTTGAAAACGATGATCTTAGTTTATGTTTTTATTGGAAAGTATAGAAAATATAGCCTACTTTAATCTAAAAGATGTAAAAAAAATCACATAGAAGTCTTAGTTATTTGTGATTGCTATTCATTTATTTCACTTACAATGTCAACATCAAACTGAAGCAGAGTTAGGCCTATTGTAAGCTAAAAAATAAATCTTTTACAGTTTTATTAAATTAGTAGGAAAATTATAGGCTTACAATTATTAATAAGTTAATCTTCATGTGTTCAAAGATGTATACCTCCAGAGACCTTTAGCATTCATTTACTGAGAAAAATAGAACACTGAATATACTTTAATAGGCCTACAACTTTAATCTTGTGTAATATAATCTTAAAAAGGGAAAAAAAACACAAAGAAAAAACTAAAAGGTCAAAAGCGACCACTGAACAAACCTATTGGTATGGACATTTGACGAAATGATAGGCTTACTTTATTTGAACACATTCTTATTTCACTATAAGCTTATTGCCAGCTTATTATTTGTATTAACTTTAAATAAAAAGGTTTGTTTTTACAAACAGTTTATTGCGTCCACTAGTAGCCCTACACTAGGCTAACAAGAAGTCTCCTAGTAATTTAAAAATAATGTATTACTATGTTTGTTTTAAGTCTTATTCATACAAATAATTTTATTTTGAGAAGTTAAAAATATTGAATATTAAGTAGATCTAGGTCTAAGTCAAGTGACGTTTCCGTTTTGAATATCAACTCCATCCCCTGTTGTATAGAGCAGGGGTCGGCAACCTTTTGCAGTAGTGTGCCAAACTAGGATTTGTAAATCAGCGTGCCAACAGCCTGAAAGTGAACCTACTCTCTTATACTTGTTATAGAACAATTAATTTATCTCTGCAGCAAGTCCAAGGCCAAAAGCAAAGGAGACTATTTATAATTTCTATTAAAAATCGTTTTATATTTAATTAACGTGTTTGTGATTATCATCCTTTTTATTTGCATTTATATATATAAACAATGTTTATTGCTAAGCGTTCACGATAATTATTGTCTAAACATTATTATTTGTTAGTCAAGATGAGGATCTAACACCTACCAATGTTATTTAAATTTGGATCTCGGTTTAACTGATATGTTCTTTAATGTATATTAGAGTGTTTATGGCAAAGATTAGAACACTAAAGAACTGATTGATTGATCCGGGTGTTTTAAAGGAACGGATCCGAAAGCCGAACACTACCAAAAGATCCGGATCAGTACTGATCCGTTCCCGTTCTGCATTTCCATATGCTGGTTTCCATAGTTCACTTTGGATCCTGGTCAGATCCGAATCCACAGCCCACGCCTCTCTCACGTAAGCTGTCTTGCGTTTGTGACGAACGCGAGTGGTCGATTATTTGCTACCAATTGTAAATAATGTTGATTCTTGCATTAGAATTAGCTAATATGATTACAATATTTTACATTTACCCTTTTAATTTTACTTATTAGGTGAAAAAAAAGGAATTATAGCTTATATTAAAAACAAACGTTTAATTATAATTAGTTTAGTAGCCTACAAACTAGTCAATTGAGAATAAAAATTTCTTTTTTATATTTGCTAATGGAAAAATAGTTGTAAGTAACAAAAAAAAAAAAAAAAAAAAGGCGTTTCAACAAGGGATCCAAGTTGTTCTTATCTCCCTTAACAGCCAACATGTAAAATAAATGGGGAGTAAAGGGGGGTAATTACAAAGTCAGAAACAAAATGTTTTTAAAATTTGTCATTTTATTTCAGAGAAAAATGTGAAAGTGAATACAAAAACTATAACAAATTTGGTTAACTTAAGATAGAAACAAAGTTACACTTATTACAATTAATAATGGAAATCATTTACAAGACTTCTTTAAAAGTAGGTTTTAATCATTTAAACATTTCTAAAGAAAGAAAAAATGGCTTTTAGATTTAAGAAAGAGTTACTTTGTATGTCAAAAAGAACATCTATAATAATAAATGTAAATTGCTTGTCTAAGAAAAAAACAACAAGGTAATGAGTTTAGTTTTATAGTAGATCAATTTTATATTCATACAAAATATTAAGCAAATAGTGTCACATTTGTAAAAAAAAAATGTACAATTACCTATTTATATAATTCTGAATTATATTAGAAGCAGCCTTAAAAACTGTTTGTACCATTTATAGAAAGCAACTACAGAGACCTTAATATATTGCATCAATGTATATGTTTAATGAGTGTAAAAAGTTTATTACATACATTTAATCTAATTTATCTTAAAATAATGATAAAGATAACATTGCCTATGGTTTGAAGTTTCGTTTTTTTTTACCATTTTAAGAAAATTATTTATTTTAATAAAAATGTAATGACAAAAAAAAGTACTTTGAGTTAATTTAGTATTTTTATTTAATACTTCGATCCAGTAAACAAAAAATAAAAAAAAACTGCACAATAATATTTATATGAATTTAATGATTTATATAATTCAATTAATGGAAAAGGCATCCTATATGTTTTTTTTCCATAGGTTTAAAATAACATTAAATAACTAAAACAACTAAATATATATTATATAACTAATAGACCAGATATTTATGGTTCTAAATACAAAAATAGTTTCCTTTTTTATGTGTCATTTCTGAAAATTTGATATTTTTTAAGGAAATAATTTTTGTTTATCATATCCTTTGGTCCATCTGGTTGGAGGTGGAGAATTGGCAAACATGTCATGATATGATAAATAGTTGGGTTGTTGAATAGTGAAACTTCTCTCACTAGTGTTAGCGTCATTCCTGGGGGAGTAAAAATAAAACTCTTGTATATATTCAGAGAGAGAGAAAGAGAGAGAAAGAGAGAGAAAGAGAGAAAGAGAGAGAAAGAGAGAGAAAGAGAGAGAAAGAGAGGAAACAAAGAAATAAAATAGAGCATTTGGTACACTATATTATTTTGTTTAGGTTGGTTACACTAAGTATCTTAATTAGATTGGCAACACTATGTATCCAGTTTTATCAAAAAGTGTTTACCTTTTGAGTTGATTAAAGTTTCTCTTATACCTTATGCAACATGCAATTGCAATAAGCAAAGCCAGGCCTAAAGTAAGTCCCATGGTCAGGCCAAGAATTAATGCAGTATTTGCTGAAAAATAATTAAACAATAATGATTGATGCAAATATTTTCTGTATAAATTTCAAAATGTTTTTATCAGGTTATTACATTTATCAAGCATTTCTGGTTTTTCATTTGTAGTTAACTTCAAATGTCTAACAGTATTACATTAAAAAAAACTAGTTTAATGTGTATATTAGTTACTTTAGCATGTACCCTTGAAAAAATAACTATAAAATATTCCTAGTGAGATATGAATAGTATTTAACTGTAATATCACCCAAAGCAAATATTGAATGTGGTTGAAAATATACACTTTTTTTTTGTATAGATATCTTAATAAAATAAATTTAATTTCTAAAATTTACCTTCTTTTTCTATTTCTGTAATTTTCCTACAATGAAGAAACAAAGCAATATTTAATTTTAAAAATAAATATTATACAGACCATAATGTTGGGATTCAACTGCCACAATAAAATTTGAAATAGTATGTAGAATCATAGGAAGTAAATATGTTTGTATAACAGTTGAGCCAATTCATTGTAATTAAAGAAGAAGTTAGAGTTGTATTTCAATGAAATTATAATGTTCATAAAATTATCACTTACTTGCAGTAAGCCAGTCCATCTGAACTAATCTGACATTTCTCATCTGAATGACAAGTTTCAATCATTTCTAGAACCAAACATTTATCTATTGATGGTATTACTGTAAAAGAATAATATTTCTTTTCCATAATGACATTCTTTTGAGAAAAATATATAAAACAATCTATTTTCCTGAACAGCTAAAATTCAAAATGAACAAATTATAGTACTAAAGTAATTTTATTAACTTTTGCAATTAGAAATTTAGAAAACATATCTAGGCTATACATGACAAAATTTGCCACAAGCTGCTAACAATTGGAAATCCTAGCAAATTTAATTAGGATAATGTAACATTTCTGTACTTTTAAATCAATAACTTTTTATTTATAGTGCATTGTTTTTAAAATAACATTTTGTCATTTTTTATTTTTAGTTTTTCGTAAGAAGAAGATATGCAAAATCACCATGAACCCAGTAACATTTTCTAAACAAAATCATGGTACCTGCAGTAATTCATAAAGTTTGTAAAGTTGGAGTGTATGTATATATCTTTACACAGAAATTGATAGTTGTGGTAACGTTAAGAAACATTGAACAGAATTTAAAGGATTATGTTGAATGTAGTTCTACCTGTAACATTTGCTATTGTAACAGTGGCTTGATAATTAGTTGATCCACCCAATTGTAAGCCAGACTTAGCAATGTCTATAAATGCTTCCACTATTTTACCAACAACAAAAGTTTCATTTGTGACTTCCAATACAGTCTCAAAGTCTACAATGAGACTTCCAGGCCTGTGAACAAAATACAACAAATAAATTATTAACCATTATATTTCCATTCTATGAATCAGTGCAATGATTTTGCACCTGACTCAACAAACTCTTTAGAGATATACAATTTCAGTCCAATGCATTGTAAAAAAGATGGATTTACAACAACAAAAATAAACAATTGTTCATTAAAACTTACCTCAAGTTTAAAATGTTTATTGTGACTAAACTTTTTACTTTGGACTTAATAGCTTCCTTCAACTGTGGAAATCAACAAAAGCACATTAATTGAATGTCACATGAACATTCCTACTCTATTGTTAGTCTACTATTTGCATGGACTACTTCTGTAACAAATGTGCTTTAAAAGCAGCAGTCCGATAGCACATTAAAAGACATTTTTTCATGAACAGAGCTCTCAAAATTAATTTAAAAAATATATTTTTCTTACATATTGTGTACAATATATTTTTTTATCTGCATTAAAATAAATATCTTGTTGCAAGGATAACTTACAGCTGCTTCAGTGAGAGATTTTAGGCTAAGATAATCTTTTCCTTGTTTTTCCCTAAGGTTTTTACCACTGACATCATACTCAATTCTCAGCTGGAAGGAATATTCTATTGATTCTGTTAGGTCAAAGAAAACAATGATGATAAATTGATAAAAATTAAGAAAAAAAAAATAATTTAATTTATGTGGCAACATAATCCACAAGTCTGCCTTGACCTTGGAAACTTTTGCTCTATGGATCTAATTGGTCCAATGGGAATACTTTATCCACTATGTAATGAATAGCAGATTTAGACTAATGAAGCACTAATTTAAACTTAAAAAAATGATTTCCCAAGCACAAAAAAAAAAAAAAAACAACTTAGAACTACATCATTATAAGCATTTTCTTATACCAAAGTTAGGTCTAGCAGAGCACTCAATTGAACAAGAATTCACTGCTTTATTTATTGACACAATTTCATAATTGGCTGAAACCTACTGAAACATGTTTTTGCATTGGTGTCATTCAATTGGTAGCCAGCTCCACAGTAACAGAAGAAACTTCCATCCACATTGGTACACCTTTGTTCACAGCCATCAGTATTAATTGAACATTCATCTATATCTGTAGAACAATTAAGATAAATACAGGAAATAGAACATTACTGGGAAACAATACTTTATTATGATTCTATTAATATGGTGATACTTTTCTGCACCCTAGGCATACAAAGTTTTGGATCAACAAAAGCAGAATTAGCAACAAATGACACAATTAAAGGTTAAAACCATAAAAAATGATATATATACAACTAGTAGATTTTCAATGGCATAATTTTGAAACTAAATGCTACAAAATTGTTCGATTCCACTATTGGAAAAATTTAAATAACAACATAAACCATAAAACTCAACTAAGCTAAACAGATGACTAGAATTCTGAAAAAAAAAATTTGGTTCAAAATAAAAGGTAAAAAGTCAGAAAAACAATAAATTCAATATGCCAACTTACCAATACATGTTTTCCTATCTGTTTCATTCAACATGTAGCCATAATCACATTGACAAGAGTAGCTGCCAATATTATTCTTACATATTTGTTCACAGTCCTGTATTTCCAAAGTACACTCATTAATGTCTGTAAAAAACAACAACAATAAAACCTTATGAAATTCTGCTATTAATTTCTTTTGTGAAGTATTAATAAAATAATAATTATTATATTTGTATAGCGCTGCCAACAAACATAATGTAAGCTCAGAGCGCATTTAACATTGAGCAACAAACTACATATAGAATACAGATATAATCTCTAGGCTAAAAAATATATAGCTAACTAATTATTTTAAGCTTTACAAACATAGTAAATAATAGAGCTATGAGCCTTGTTTTTGTAATAGTAAAATATTTCTTAATATTTTCTATATACCCGGTACATATATCTCAACTTTAATATACAATCTTGGGAACATTGCAAATCACATATTGTGATTTCTTTCACTGGTCGATTGTATTTACATTCTTATGCATATTTGTATAAAGAAGATCCTATGCTTATATGTGGTTTAAGTTTAGTTAAGTATTTGAAAAGATATTAAGTTCTGACTATTTTAGTAATCCATTCATTCTATGTCCCAGAAAAAGGCCAAATATAAAGAGTATTAAATAAAAAAATAAAATTATTTCATTCTTGGAATCCATTTAACCCAAACTAAAATTGCAGAAAATTACTTAGCAGTAATGATAAATTACAAATTACACGGAATCCAAATGTTGATGAAGGAATTAAAAAATCAAACAAAACCCTAGTCATCATTAAAAAAAAATATTTACAAATGTAACATGAGCATACAGCAATACAGCTAAAATGCTATCTAACATTAGATTTATACTAGAATATATATCTTCTGTTTGGGACCTATCAGAGAAAGAAAACATTGCAAAACTGAACAAATCCAGAATAGAGTAGCAAGGTTCATTACTAGTAAATCTTCACAACTCAAGAATGTAAGACCAATAGTAAAATCATTAAACCTAAAACACTAGAGGAAAGAAAGGCAAAGAACAAAACACAAAAGTTATTTTTCTTCCCAAGTGGTATACAGGCATGGAATGGGTTGCCTGAGCAAACCAAGAAAACCAATAACTTAACATCATTTGAAACACTAATCAAAATGCAATAGTAAGCTAAAACCTTTAAAAAAGTTCAGGAAGCAATAATCTTCTGTATAAAAGATGCATCTGTAACATGTAAGATAAGCTCAAATGTCACTTGCGAAGAAAGAGAGCTTGTATAAATTTGATATATTATATATTAGCATGAATTAATGAAGTATTTCTAAAGTGACTAAAGCTTATGTAAGTCCTACCAAACAGCTTTATCAGGTCAGACTTAGTTTTCACACAATAGATCTTTCATACACATTAAGTGAACATGTGTTAGCACCAAAAAAACAAAAATAAAACCAGTATGTTTCATTGTAGGGTTTGTACCTTCACATGTGTTGTTGTTGATGACATAGCCTGTTTCACAACTGCATTTGTATGATCCAAGAGTATTCACACAAACCTAAAGGATATCAAAAGCACTGTAATACATTTGTGTGAAAATTGTTATAATGAAACAATATTCTCTCACAAAATAAATACATGACTTTTACTTACTAAATTATTTTAATACTGCAAAAATGTTTTACCCAATGTCCTTGACTGCCTGCCTGGCATGCTTTAGCAGTACTGTCACATTCATTTACATCTGTGTCACACTGAGGCCCAGTCCATCCATCATTACAAACACACTGACCAGATGTTGTGTTACATGTACTATGGGTCAAGTCACAAAGGCATTGGTTCTTACATTCTTCACCATAGGTACCCAATGTACAAACTGGATAGTTGAAACATAAGTAGATTAAATTTACTTGAACAATTCTTATATGAAAATACAGCACTGCATTACCATATATTATAATATGTCTAAGACCTTCAGCATTATGCAAATAATATACACTATATAAAAAGTAAAGTATTTCTTTCAGTCTATTTGGGATCAAAGTACAGGTAAGGCAACCTCATCAGTTTATGTGTCCCTTCAGAATACAAGGCGATCATGTGGTCAACACAATGCCCAACAAATGTTACTTTTCCCCAACTAGATCAAAGTAGACACACATGAAAAAATCCTGGCGTTTATCTGGACTTGAACAAGGGTTTAAGAATGGCAATCTGAATGTGGTACTACTAGACCACCATGATTCATTAAGAGCTAAATACATTTTTTTTAAATGACACACTAAGCAACAGTTTAGTAATTACAGGTTTGTTAAATAAAAGCCTTGTCTGAATATAAAGGAAACTAATGCAATGAGAAAGGCCAAAATTGTCAGGACTGAGGCAGATAGTTTGCATATCATGTGTGGTGCCTAAAAAATTAAAAAGTCTAATGGCTTATAGAATAGGACAGGTAGCTTGTACTTAGCTACATATTGTGTAGCTAATTAACTTTTTATCTTATCTTCCCCTGTACTATAACCTACTAAGTCTACAAAGGGAAACGTTATTCCTATAAATAATTAAGGAAACATAAATAGACAAAAATTAAATAGGAACAATGTAAAAGAGAAGCAAAATAAAAGCTGTTACCTTGACATTGACTATTACTGCTGAAATATCCCAGATCGCATTTGCATACATAACTTCCATAGGTGTTTGTGCAATTGGAATGTAGTGGACATATTGCATTGCTCTGACATTCATCAATGTCCACATCGCAAGTGGGAGAAGACCATCCAGTTTTACATGTACATGAACCATTCATCTGAAATAAAAACAGATACATTCATACATCAATATGGATCAACTGTTCTAGTTTGTTTACTTTAAGAAAATAAGAGAGAAAGAGACAAAATTAATAATTCATTTACCTTGTCACAAGAAATGGTATTCATTGTGTTACAGTTACATGTGTTGAAACAGTTGATGCCATATTTACTTTCTGTACAATCTGAAAATAAATAAAATTTTAAAATAAAAAATATGAAAAATAAGTTTATACAAATTAAATACCTACTACTAAAGTTTAAAAGACATTTTTCAGTTTCCGAGAACTATACAAACCATATATTTGTATCATAAGTTTTTTTCTAGCTGAGATGATACTTATATTTTATGTATATAACAAGTTACACTCTGAAATGGATTGGTGGGCATTGTTTTCTAAAAATGCTAATAAAAATACAAACTTCTTTATTTTTTTTTAATACCTTTTTTTACATAAAGAATTTAACATTGATAAGATAAACATTCCAAACCAGGGGTGTATGTCAGGCAGCTTGGGGGCCATGAGACACCATTCCATGTCTTTTAGTGTAACCCTTCAAATGGCTTTTTTTTAATTCATAGTATTAATATATCAATGAATCTTGAGAATGTGTGATCCATATTACTGTTTCTAATTTAATAAACAGCCTAGCAACAACGTTTTGCACACCCTTGTTTTAAAAAAATGATGAAATACACCTACCTAAACAAGTAAAATAATCAGTAGCAAGCTGTTTACCAATGGGGCAAATACACTGAAATCCTGACCCATCCTTTGTTTCAAGGCATTTATATGGACATGGGTTACCTTGACACATGTCTACATCTGGAAACAGCACAATTATATATTCATCAAATGATAACAGATGACATTCAGAACATTTATTTTGAGTGTCTTATTAAGTTATTATAAACAAAGCATTTCAAAATATTTGCACAACAATTTATTTTATTCTGAGCATATGCCCTTTTATTTAAAAAAAAAATAAAAAAATTTGGTTACTTATATAGCGCTTCTATCCATGCTATTTTTAGCATGCTCAGTGCGCTCTGTAAACACAATGCTGCCTGCTGGCGCAAATATGTTTACAGGCCCAAAACTCCTGCAGGGCGACAGGGATCCGCCGGTGGCGGGGCTAGAACCCGCGACGTGTCAGTTGGTTTTTGGTTGACAGTCCGGTGTGAACTAACCGCTGGACCAGCCCGCTTCACGGCTTTCAATTATATTTTACACCTTCACGAGTTTGTAATTTTTTAAAGAAATTAAACAGAATAATCTTAATATTGAAATACTTTTTTTTATCATAAGAGATATTTGGCAATGAATTGAGTTGAATGAATCAGTCAAGAAAACCTAAAATTTGACATTATGAAACATTATTTTCCATATGCAAGTATACACTTAAACAATAGATATGCTTAGGAAGTAAATATCTTTGTGTGTAGATTATAAAATGAGATATCAAGGATAGCTTTGAATGAACTATAAATTGAATAGATAATCTTATTTAGATTAATAGATAGAAAAGCTACTATCAACTACAGATGAGTGCATGATGCAATAATCTTCTTTATAGAAGGAATGTCTGTAATATATATAAGATAATATCAAGACTCTAGCCTTACCAATACACTGTGTGCTATTCTTAGGATCCAATTCTTTTCCTTTTGGACAGAAACAAGTGTCAACATCATCAACACTGGTACACAAATCAGAGCAGGCTTTAGATAAACATTTTGTAGATTCTGCAGAGTGTAAATACTACTGCTATAGAGTTGCATACTTATTAAGCGGTCATAAATTATAATTTACTAAAATTAAGACTATATAAAAATATAAAGCAAGTAAAAATAAAATGTGCATATGAAGTCATTTCATGTCCAATGAATCTGGTGAATGCCCATTCTCCAACTTTATTTATGAACATGTTCTAAAACGGTACCCCACTTACCAATGCAAGAGACTCTGTCTATATCAAGTTTCCATCCACCCATGCAAGAACAACGGTAGCTACCTACTAAGTTCTCACATCTCTGCTTACAGGCATGTAAATTGAGCTGACACTCATCAATATCTAGGAATGTAAACATGCATTAAGTTAATGTTATAGGCTATACCCAGTCAAGTAAATATACTCTAAGTCAGGGTTAATGTCTGAAAATTTCATTTGCAGTAAACCAAACAAAACAAAAACAGATGCTAATTTGATTTCAATACTGTTTTCTTGACAGACTAAACAAATTAGTCCTTCAACATTCTTTATGTTACAATTTCACACAGATCTTTGCTTTAGGAAAATCTTACCTGTACATGTTTTGTTGACAGGTTCAAAATTAAATCCTGAGTAGCAAGAGCAGGCATAGCTTCCTAGATTATTTGTACAAACTTGGCCACAATCATTGGTCTGTTCATTGTTACATTCATTCAAATCTAAATTTAAATAGATTATATATATATATATATAAACACATAAAACCATGATCAATATTTATTATTTCTTATTTACATTTACAAGAATGCTGCCTTTTTCCAACATTGAATAACACAGTTAATCAAAGAGTCTAGAGAAATTACAATTGAACAACCAATCCAAATTATTTTCCCAACCTGATGAGCCTTGTTCTATAAAAAAAAAAAAACTTAATATTCAGATTAGACAAAGTACAGAAATGCATATTGATTATTTTTTTAAAGGGTAAACAGGGAAAGAAAGAGAACTCCATATAAACATCATTACAAATCCAATAATTACAAGGTTTCACCAATAGGTAAGTGTAGAGCATTGAAGTAATACATATTTTAAAAAAAAATGGAAACTTGAAAAAAAGTTATTGACTACAAATTTGTTAATGAAATTTAATATATTTGTTTCAACAGACATATCCAAATATTTTATCTTATAAGTTTATAGAAGCTTTTTTAGTTTCAGAAATAATACAATTTATTTAGCACATCAAGTTATCAGATAGACAATATAGCCGCAATAAGGCATTAGTAAATTATGTATAATACATCACTAATACATACCTTGGCATTTCCCATTAATTTTTAAGTATCCATCTATGCACTGACAGCTGGCATCACCAAATGCATTGACACATTTCTCACCAATACCACAGATTAAGAGTCCAGTAGAGCATTCATCCAGATCTTTATCACAGTGCACTCCTACAGAAGTAACATTAAATAAAAATTATTTAGATAAACTTGGGATCAGTGAAAACTGTTGAAGATAAAAAGAACTACAGAGAACTGACCAGTGAATCCAGATTTACAAATACATCCTCTCTGCGGGTCACATTTTTCAGCTCCTGTGCTACAGGCACAGTCATTAGCACATTCATGTCCCCATTTGTCTTGACTACATGCTAAAGGAGTTAATATAATTGTATTAAAAAAAGTAAATTAAAAATGCTTTTAATCAAACTAATAGAGAATAAAAATATTAAATTTCACAATAGCATATTAAAATTGAAATTTGTAATTTTTTTTTTTCAATAAAAAAACAACAACACAAAAAATGCATAACAAAAATCAAATTAGGGTCTACATTTTCACATTAATCAAGACATAAACTATATAAATGATATTAATCTTACCAATACAAGAACGTTTATTGTTGTCTAAAGTAAATCCTGCTGGGCAGCTACAATTATAACCACCATCAGTATTTAAACAGCTGTCCTTTAGGCTGCACAAATTGAGTTTCTCATACTGGCATTCATCAATATCTAAAATGTTTATTGACAAATATTGATTATATTGTTTTCTTTCTCTAAACATTCCATTGTAAGATAAAAAAACACACTATTTTATCCAAAATTTGTGAATTTTTAAGTTATCAAAATAAATTTATGTATACAAATACCAAAAAATGTTATTCATAATCTTTGTAATTATTGATATCACACTTATCATTGTACTTACCAACACATGTCTCATTCCCCTTCAGGTAGTATCCACTCTTACATAGACAGTATGGTGTCTTGGTAACCAGGTCTACAGTGCAAATCTGAGAGCAGGTCAAGTTGACTCCATCACATACATCTATATTATCTTGAGAAACAAAATATTGGTGTGACTATTGCATTTATTTGACTGACATTAAACATAAATCTAATGCTAGTAAAAAGAAAAAGTTATAAAAGAATTATAAAAGAATAAAATATAAAGCTAGATTCTAATTTGTAATTTAAACAAGTTTTTCTAGAAAGAACATGTTCTATGAACTTAAAGATGGAAAAGTAAAGCATTTACTAATACAACTTTAGATTACAGCCTTACTTTTGACACAGCTGGATCTATTTATGTCAAGCTTGTAACCATAGTTACACTTGCAGTTGTATTTTCCTGGAGTATTTTCACAAATCTGTTCACAGTTGTGAGTTTTAGTAGAACATTCATCAATGTCTAAAACAGACAAAGGAAAAATAGGAATAGGGTAAAATTTGATTCTACACACAAGCAATAAATGATAGCAAATAAATAAAATCATATACTTTTTAGATGTTATATTTGTCTTCTGTTACTTATTTTATTTCTTCTGTATTATTATATAAAAAATTGAAACTTAGTTACTCTTAAATACTTTTAATATTATTTGTTATTTAACTAGCTTGAGTTCCTTGGTTATTCAATGTGCATACCTGCATGTCATAGGTTGCAATACCTCTAAACTTTGCAATTACTGTACATTTTGCAATACCTGCTTAATGTGTAATACCTTTACACAGAGACTTACCTGTGCAAACATTATCTTTATTTCTGGCATATCCAATGATGCATTCACATGAGTAACTGCCCTGACTGTTGACACAGTTTTCTGTTGTTAGGTCACATGTGTTGTCTAGTACATCTAAACACTCATTGACATCTGAGATGTATGGGATGCAAATTGATCAATAGTACAAAGCTCACATATATATATATATATCTATGTATTTATATATTATAATATATATATACATATAAACATGACTTTCATTATATTACTACTTGATAAGGATACTTAGTTAAGTCTATGAGGTTTACTAGACAAAACTATAATTGATTGGTAAAATATCTATTTCATCTTAAATCTTATCATGCACATACAAATAGAGTTTCAGACAAACCTACCTATTTAGAGTTAGATATAGCTTTACCTAATCTTAATGCTAAGAACCTAGACTTGTTTTATGCATTTGCTATTAGCCTAGTTTCCAAAGACATCCCTGAAAGTACTAGCCAAAGGGAAGGAACTCCGTATTAAATTTAGTAAAATATTTTTTTATATTTTTTTAAATGACTAAATATTTCCCAAAGTAAATAAAAATTACATCATAAAATAGATAAGCTTTCTGGAAATGTATACTTTTATACATAAAAAATGCAGAATTATCGGTAGAATCATTCGCTGAGTGTTGAGACCCTAGGATTTGGCTAAATATTTTCACTAGCCCTAGCATCAAAGTCTGATAAAGTATCATAAAGCCCATAAATCGAGTTGCAATGGAAATTCATCTAAGTCTATATCTGCAGCATCCTCATTATCAGAACTGTTGTTATGTGTTATATTTGAGGTATAGAGCTATTGATTAATAAAGTAAAAAATTAAAGGCGAAGGCTATAAAAAAAAATATTACAAGACGAAAGGCCAGTGAAAAATACCCGTACTTTGAACGCGCATCGCAAAAAAACGAAACTTAATAAAAACATCCGGTTTTATGCATCCGGTTTTTATTAACGAAACAAACTATATTCCTTCTTTTTAAAAGCAGTGTTTGCGATAAAAAAAGAACATAGCGCATGGCAAAAAAAATCAATAATTGACAGTAGGTTAGTCACACACGTGGCCGCCACTTTTGGGCGTATTAGTACGGAGGAGGGTAGACCGCATTGAGTCGCAGTAGTAGCATATGAGTTAATAATGTCTCTACCTTTACATTGGCCACTCTCATTTTTATAGCCATATGGACATGAACAATCATATGAGCCATATGTGTTGACACATATCTGACCCATTCGACAAGCCCCATCTGTGATGCACTCATCTACATCCTGGTTACAATTGTCTCCTGTCCACCCTGCATTACATTCGCAGCCTCTGACATGATTGCAGGCTCCATGGCCATTACACACACATATTTTAGAACAGTCTCCACCATAATAGGGTTTTGGACACACTGCAGATGTGAAGAAAGGTATTTATCATACATTTTTAGTACAGGCTATTCAAAGGCTGATATCACAGCAATTAGAACATTAAACTTTGAATAAACAGTATTTAATCCATTTTAGAGATATAGTCAAAGGTTGTATTGATAGAAAATTTCAATTTTGACAGAAAAAGTCCCTGGCCAAGTTGATTTGCGTAAGGTTAATTTTAAATGACTATATACTTACCACAACTAAAACATTCTGTTACTGATAACACATTATTAAATTCTAAGCATTCATTATTTCTTTTCAAAATTTGCTTATATCATATGCATATTTATTGAAACAAAAATAAAAAACATACTTTTTTTTACATAAAGAAAACTATAGGTCTACTGTCCAGCATGAAAAAGAACACAAAATTATTTAAGATGAGTTAATGCCCATTCAATTTAATTCTATTTTAGAGATACCTGAACAAGAAGCACCATCATTATTCATTTTATAGCCTGGATGACAGGAACATTGGAAGCTGCCGTTTGTATTGAGGCAAGATTGACTACATGGTGAGTTAGAGAAAGAACACTCATCAACATCTGTTGAAGGCAAATTTAAAAATTTAGGTAAAAAAACAAACAAACTATTATGCATTTCCATAAAAAAAAACTATTATGCATTTCCATTTATTTTACTAATCAATGTGTTGTGAACTTACCAGCACAATGTGTATCATTACTGAGTATGTATCCACTATAACAGCTACAAGAGGCTGTTCCATTTGCAGCTTTACATGCCTGACTACATCCCTTTACACTGCATGCTTCAATGCTGATTGGATCTGCAAATAGAGTTATAAGTAAATGAAGATAAAGCTTTTCAAAATATATTTCCAACTTTTCAAACTTTAATTAATAGGTAAAAAAAAAAAATCAGTGAATAAAATTGAATAAAAGTGAAAAATAAATTAAGAGTCTTTGAATTTAAGAATTTCTTTGTAGCAATTATTATAGCAACATAAAAACACTTTTTGGCAATATAACTGATGGGCATAAAAAGATTTGTTACATATTAATTTTGTTATTTATTAGTTGGTTATTACACCATTATACCATATAATATTAATAATATAAACTTATTAGCCATGTCACCTAATTTTAGAATATTTAAAATAGTTAAGCACATCTATTTTTTGTACCTAGTTGGCAAGATTTTTGGTCCGATGCAAGTCTATTGCCAGGTAAACAGGCACAAGAGTAGTTTCCTTCATTATTTACACAGACTTGTTGGCAATTGTTTGTTCCTTCTATGCATTCATCAATATCTGACAACAGTTTTGAAGCATCATAAGTACATTTACTACAATCACTATACCTTACAATCATATATGACTTTATTATTTAAATGTTAAGCTACTAATACAATTCACAAAGCCAGTGATTTATATTACCAAGTAGCCTAGATGATTAAACCTGAGATCAATATATATATATATTAATTATTGAATAACAAAGTACATTACAATTCTTATAAAGATTAGAAAGCAAAGAACTTAACAGTTTTCCTTACATAATTTTATTTAAATCTAAATTTATCTTCATTTTCATTTTCAAAATGTTGCCTTCGTTTCTTAATGAATGAAATCATTCTTCTTCAAATTGTATACAAAGATTGTTTCAAAAATTATAGTATAAGCTTAGATGATAGTGTAATATAATACATTTTTTTCTTATAAGAACAATTTAAATGACTATAAAGAGGAAGGCTTATCACTCTCATTTCTATGGTAAGCACAACTTACTGTAAGTATTATTGTTATCCAATGTTAAGTGTACAATTAATGATAACTTTTTCTTACCTTTACACCTCGAGACATTGTAAGGATCAATTCTGAAGCCAGTTTGACATGTACATTTATAGGATCCTATAACATTTTCACAGCTTGAATGTTCAGGGCAGACTGATTTTGTGTCATTTGAGAAACATTCATTTATATCTGTTTGTTTTTTTTATAAAGAAAAAGAAGTCCAAAATTTTAGTATAGAAATTAGAAATTTAAAAAAAATGCTTTTAATTAGAATCAGTATATTTAATGCAGAGATATTTATTGAGATATCATAAAACTACACTATATATAATATATGTGAACAAGTTTCATTGATCATATAAAACAAAAGTATTTCTTTTAGCCATGTTGGTTCATTGGACTAGTAAAGCAGCATTCACCAGTTTTTGTAGCCACAGCATAGAAAGAGCATTCTTTACTTTCACCAACTAATGTCAGATATCCATCAGTGCCGGGCAGACTTTGGATTCAAACTTAAAAACTTCACAATGAGATTACCTAGACACTGTGCTAAACCAGTGTGTCCTCTATAAAACATATATTCTCTGCTTAACAAGGGTTTGAGAGACATATAATAAACAAGTAGGGCTATCTAAGATGACTCTACACATCACTTTCATTTACTTACCAACACAAATGGTACTCATCTTTTCAAAGCCTGTAGGACATGATCCACAAGTATATCCAATGGAACTATTTCCTTGTTCTGAAGCAGGTTTGTCCACACAGGTCTGGTTGGGTAAACATGGATTTGGTCTGCATGCATCTAATTCTGACTCACAATCTTCACCTAGTAATGCATTTAGAAAGTTTTTCAAAATTCTAATTATCTCCAGCATGCTGAAAGGGGACACTTCAAAGCAAACTTCACAAATATAGGTTAATAATGTTTATATAAAACATCTCCTCCACACCAATTGTTCCAATCTTAGATATTTCATAAATTATTGCTTTGTATTCTGTGTATAAAGCATACTTCATCAATACCTGACTGAGTCGCTCATATATACTGCTTTTGATTGTAAAATTTAAATTAGACTTTAAAAACTTTATATCTCTCATTAATAAGTGACAATTTACATTAGTGAACAAAACAAAAGGAAACTTTTTTTCCGATTTAATTTAATTTTTGGACATTTATATGTAAAAATAAAGTTTTAAAATATCTACATTATTATTGAAATGTATATTTTTATCTTATATGACAGAAATGATATGTCAAATCTAAACAAACAATAAAAAAGAAGCACATATTTTAAATGAAGATATAAAAATTAAAAGAATTAAGGAGCACCAAAAAATATTATAATAGAACTGATGCTAATATGAACTGACCTGTGTATGCTGGATAACATTGGCAGACAAACAAAAGGAATCTCCCATTTTCTTGTTCATTTGGTCTAGTTCTTGTTAAATCACAAGTTCCAGATTTACTACAAGTGGAACAGACTGCTAAGTCCACATAGAGGAGGGATGATGATCCTCCTTTAGAATCAATGGCTTGAACACTAATTGAGAATGTGTTGATAAATATTTAAATTATTAGGTAAATATTATAGATACATTGATTCATTTTTACATAATTCAGAATTTACCAATTTTGGGATATGATGATTGATTGTGTAGCTAGCATAATACAAATACAACCTTAACATTTTATTTGACATAAAGGAAGAGAAAAGTAAGGTAGTAGTTCAATGCTCAACTCTAAAGGCACTTGTATGTGTTAAGACAAAAAAATAGTGTCAGTAACTATATGAGTAACTATGTAAAATTTTCATTTGTTTTCTCTAAACTATAACATGCACAAGTAATAGCAAACTATACTTTGGAAAAAAGGTTCTAAAGAAAACTGTTATCTGAGTTTAAAGACAAATAAGCAATTTTTGTAGTGAAACTTTTAATAGTAAGCCTAGTAATCATAAATTTTTAATATTACCCAATTGTTACAGGCATGCTGGCATTAGATGTGTAGGTCAATACACCCTTTATGGGGTCAATGGTAACACTGCTATGTACAGTGCCTGTCAAGTGGTAGGTTATGTTATCCTCTTCATCAGCATCCGTGGCATTGAAAATGAGAACAAATTCTCTGCCATGAGTTACTTCCCATTGATTTTTACTGTTGAGCTGGTTGGAGTTCAAGGTTAACACAGGAAGCCTATTTGCTAAAGACAAGACAAAATAGAATAATTTTCAAATGCAGACAGTAAGGATGCTTATTGAATTACTAAACCTTACATTGATACAATTTCTAAAGTTTTAATTTTAGTTTTTATTGTGTCCATAAAAGAAAACAACAGCAATGTGGGCCAATAAATTGAATTGGTTGCAACTGTGCCTACTAGTTAGAGTGCTTCATCCAGCTAATGTTAACTTGTCACATAAACAGACAAATGATAGACATTTCTCACAAAAAATCCTGCCTCTAGCTTTTAAATGAGTAAACTGCTTGAGCAGTAAATCTTAAAAGTATTAAGGTGATAATGTTTTAATTTTTGTATATATATGCCAATATCTGCTTACTTTGACTTATTCTAAGGGCCTCAGCTTGTCGACTTGCTACTTTACTGTTCAATGCAAACTGTTGACTTTCAGTCAGAATAAAATCGAAGATGCAAGCATCATTGTTACCACACTGGATTTGAGCTTGAGCTAGTTTGACTGGGTCTATGTCTTCTTTAAATAGAGGAGTAAACTCGGGGTGTTGATAGTCAAGGGCTGATTCACCCAATGGATAGATGAAGACAGTATTGCTAGTGGTGACTTCCCCTTTATAGAATAAAGATTACAAACTCTAAGGTCAAAACACAAATATAAAGAAAATAAATTTATTAATAATTTTGTTTTACCAATTCTATCTTATTTAATAAATGTACACCATTTTTCATCTGGTACACAATACAAATGAAATTAAATAATTTAAAAAAAAACTTTGTCACTACTATTCTTAAAAACATACTACATGAATATTTTTTTCCTAATTTTGGGTGGTAAACGAGGTAGACAATCAAATTACAAAAAGTTTATTCCTCACAAAAATGGTGAATAATTGTGGACAACCAAAGTTCACCTCTTTCTTTATTATTATGTGACTTGATATATCTATCTACACTTAGCTTTTACCACAGATCAACATCAAAGTTGAGTAGGTTTTCAGACTTCACTAAGCAATCTTTATTAAACAATCTTGTGTAACAATTTTATCTAAATTATGCATCTCAAATCACACATACTTACAAACTCTGCAAAGTAAATTTTTTACATTATTCTGTGGAATCACTTATAACAAAATGTAAAAAAAAATATAATAGATGTTTTAAGATAACTTACATTCCTTGCCAAAGTTTTCAAAAATATTTCTGTCTGTGTTGATATTATCCCCAGTTAGAACAGTGCCATCTGGCAACATGAAGTCGTCTTCAGGATTGTCATTAAAATTACCCATAAGTCCAGCAAGCTTGCCTTTGTATAATAAAGGAACATCCACAGAAAACTCTAGATTTTTAATGGCAACATAAACTTTCAAGGTAATGCCTGTTGATGCAAATTAGATATTGTGAATTTTAATTAGAGAAAGAAAAAGATATATATAAAAAAATACATTTATAGTTTAGAATAGATGAATAAAAAAAATCAAATTCAGTATTAATATTAAAATAAACTATTTAGTGCTTAATTACAACGGTAATACTTTAAAAATATTACCAACCAGAAGAAAACGTAGCCATAATTGTAGTTCTATTATACTTTTCATCCCTCTGTAGACTGATATTTCCTAATGTTTTATTGTAGTACTTTAAAGCATAAAAATCTACCGTGACATCTTCATTATTTGCTGTTATCACCATTCCTGAACAATAAAAAGACATAAAAACTTGAATAAGAACTACTACAGTTATGAAAACATACAAAAAATATAACTACTATAAAATCATAAGACAAGTTAACAGAAATAGTTTTTTTAATAAATTTTTTTAATGTACCAGTCTCTTCAGAGTCCAGTTCAACTTGAAATCTAGACTCATTTCCCTCTTTAGCAGCAAATGCTGCAAAAACTGTGGCTGAAGTTTTATTTCCTTTACTGTTTAGAACTTGTTTAGTCCTAGCTTGAATCACAAAGTCTTGAGTAAGTAATGACAGCATAACATATTCCCCTAGACCATTGAATGTATACTTATGGCCATCAAGAGTTTGTATATGGGGATCACCAACAGCTGATCCTATTATGAAAATAAAAGAACATTTTAACAATATTTTAAAGTTCTAAGATTTAAGAATGAACATATTAATTAGTTCATCCCTGTACATGCATGAAAGCATTACGGCAATTATGAGCACAAATAAATGAATATTTAGATATAATTGTCTAAACACTTGATTTTTTTTTCAGTTTTGATAAACTTGATTATTCAATTATATTTTGAAACATTCACAATGAATTACCAGATATATATTTTCAGATTATTTGTGTTACATTGATATTAGAAATTATTGGACATAAATAACTGGATAAATATTAATCTAAATATTATTCAGAATATTATTGTGATAAAGAATAAATTTTGTTTTTCATGATAACACTTAATGTCTCTGCTTCAATAAGCAATAAAATTTGTTTAAGGACCTACATTATGTGTCAGTCAAGGCTTATAGTGCTACAGTGCATTTGATGGTTCAGATATTGATTTTTAGCCATATTATAAATCACTTAGTTCAAACTTTTCTTCTATATTATATTCTTATATCATATATTTCTGTACAAAAATGCCACTCTCATAAAGCAAAACTTTGCAGTTTTCTAAAAATAATTTTTATAAATATGCACGTATTTGTAGCTTTTAGCTTAGTGGGCTGGCAAAGAGTGAAAAAATTAAACATGTTAAACATGAAAAAAACAACAAAAAGCTGTATGTGCATTAGAATCATCATTTTCATCTTTACGCTTTTCCATTTTGATTTAAACAAATTAAAATATTTTTAATTTTCAAAGGAAATACAAATCCTTAATTTTTTTTCTGACAGAAATACTTTTTTAGTAGAAAAAAACGTCATTTTTGCTTTTTTTTTTTCAAATAATTCTTAGTAGGCCTACCTTATTTTTCAAAAAACTTTAAGATTTCATTACAGATTCTAATAAACGTTTGCCTTTTTAATCTAGGCATCAATTACTATATTTTAGTATCGCTAGATTTATTATTAAATTTCATATTCTAGGCAAAACTACTGCTTTTTTGGGGGGTCCAGAAAAAATATCATTAAAATAAAAAAAGATGCATACATTTTTTTAAGAGTAATAGTTAACTGTGAAATGTTCTGCATCTAGCACATCCTTTTCCTAATAAATTGTACATATTTATACCAATAGATTTTGAAGCTTTGAAAATTGCTTATTCTAAATGATATTTCTTACTGGTTATATAAACATATTAACGTTAAGGTTATGTGGAAACATTTTAAGAAGTTTTTTGTTTGGAAATTTAAAAAAAACGGGGTATATAGTATATTATTATTAGTAGTACATAGACTTAAGTCTGTGGCTTAAGCAGTAATGCATAAGACTAACAACTGATTAAAGTTTATGAAAATATACAGGAGAAAGTTGATACAGACACAGACTCTGTAATATTCTTACCAGATAGGATTTCAGGCTTCATGGTACATGCAAAGCTTGGCCTGACTTCATTAAACAAATTACAGTAATATGATGAGGAACTACTGTATATGCAACACCAACTATGGGGATTCACATCTTCCATTTTGACATTGCGACCATTATTTATCCATGGGTCATTCAATAAAAGATGACCAGCATTTGGGTTTCTGAAAGGAATGTAAGGCGCATTATTCCAGGACTGAAGCCAGAACTCTCCTTCCCAGTAGACATTTTCTCTCGGAGCAGTGTAGTTGTAACAACAGAGCTGAAATTCATCATAAAAACATTACTTAGAGATTCAAATAGTAAATGCTAGAGAAAAATAGTGAGATATTGTTTAGATTCTAGACTTTAAAAATTAGCTTTGGGTCAATGTTTGGCCAAATATTTGACAACATAATGAATCAATGTGCAGGTTACTAGGTTAGGTCTACTTGTACATACAATTTTAAAGTAAAATATATACCTTATTGTAAGGATTATCTCTCAGTCTTGCAAGGAAAACTTTAGCATAAGGTGCCAGAACTAAGCAGTAAATGAAATGCTGATCACTGTTCTCATCTTGAGTCCAAGAGTAGCCATACCATTGAGCTCCTAAACCATCTAGATTACATGGACATTCATACAGTGCAGCAACTCTTTCCTGATGTTTGGCATTAGTGGTCAAATATTTATTCTCTAAGTAAAACTTGAGGCATTGGCTGTCAGAGTTGTATTTAGAACCAACCTGCTCTATCCATGTTCCATAACTACCTGTGATTCAAACACACAAAACTAAAGTGTAAATAAAAATTATGTTTTTGGACACTCCTGAAAAAGTTGCACATATTTTATACATGTACGACATAGCATTTTTGAAAAAAAATCAATAAAATGTAGACCTCGTTCTAATGACTATTTCTTGTTTACACAACTCTATTCTAAGTCTATAAACAATAAATGTTTTTATTACACTTGACAATGTTTGTATAATTATAAAGCACTTGAATGTAATGAATAGGACGCAATAATCTTCTTTATGGAAGGAGTGTCAGTAATGAATAAGAATATCATTTAAACTTTAAGCTAGCAACCTTTTTTATAATGTAAGCATTAACTACTAATAAAAAAATGTACCAGTGTTCCACATGATTGTATCCAACTTAGTAGTTAAATCTGTGTATGTGACTTCATAATCTTTTATTGTCTCTTCACTAGCAAATCCAACCATTATTTTTCTACTCGTATCCCATTTCCATTTCATGGCACCTATTTTGTAGTTGACTATGACAAAGGATATCTGACCGTCTGTTACAAACACTGCCTGGAAAGTGTTGGTCTCTGTTGGCTAAAAAAAAAAAAAGAAATTTATAAAAAAAGGAATTTAAAAAAGCTAATAAAAATACTTCTTTCAGTTGGTGAACTAAAAACGGCTGCCCAGAATAGAGAGCTGTAGTGGAGGCCCTATGTTCCACGAGGAACCAAAGGAACTAAGCAAGCAATACAAATACTCAAATCCTGAAAAAATAACAACAAAAAAGAAAAAAAATTATTTACAGTGTAATTATGCTTGACATTTTAATAAAAATATTACTACAAAAACCTTTATCGAGTTAGCTCATTTAATTACCAAATTAATGCAAAATCTTAACACAGTACTATAAAATGTTTGTACAAATATGCATACCTTTTGATAGCAATATCTATCATAGATAGACTGGTAATATGATTGCCCCCACCAATAGTAATAAATCCTACTCCAAGTCCAATAATACTCGCAAATCCATGTATACCAAGCATTGGGCTCCACATTTTCCCATGTTGCAACAAGGGCAGACACAGGCATGAAGTTGGATAGATTATACTGTGCTTGGACCTAATAGGTATATTGTAATGCTTTGGTAAGTTAACAAAACAACTGTTGTTCTGGATTATTACACAAGTATTGAACCAGGTATATAATTTAGGTATTTATAATTCATTCTGTAGACACAAAATATGAACATAAAATTGAACTTTACATTAAAAGATAAAACATGAATCCAATCATGATATTCTTTTCAACAAACATAAATGCATTGGTATGTAAGTTTGGAATTATCTTCCTATTTTAATTTGAATAAAGAAAACACCTACCTCAGCATGTGCTCTGCTAAATATTTTTTCTGAAAGCAAGTTTTCTTCAGCAGACACTGCGATTTTTTTTTCATATAGATGATAAAATATTTGCCCAGACTGTATAGGGTTGTGTTCAAACCAAAATGGAGCAATTACACCCAAGGACTGTTTCACAGAAAAGGTCATTTCAAAATCAGGCCACCAATATCTCTCTTGACCAAACAGAATAGCTCCATTGGGCATAACCTTTTGAATAAAAACAGAAAAACAATCAACTATTAGGCTCTTTGAAGGAAAAAAATATCTATACAAGGAATATACAAAGAAGCGATACTTTGCCATCAGTATCTTCATAACAACGAGATGCTGTCCTATTTCAAGGAACTAATCAAACCATATGTTCAGCAGAGAACACTTCGTTCTGCCAACTCTTGGCTTCTGGAGGTGCACCGTTTCTCTGTCAACCGTTGGCCTGTGAGCCATCTCAATATCTGGCCCAAAAGTATGGAATTTACTTCCAATACAACTCAGGCAAACAAGTTCTATCATCACTTTTAAAAAGAACTTGAAAACACATTATTTTAATATTTACGTTCGTTAAACATTTTTTAGACCCTTACTGTTTTACTTTTATATTAGGTCCTTTATGCTATATTTATTAGCTTTATTAATTTGCTTTATCCTATGTTTGTAAATTAAAGTTTTAAGATTAATAATGAGCTTTATATTTTTTAGCCTAGAGATTATATCCGTGTCCAAAGTTCAACTCCTGGCCTTCTCGATTGACTTGAAACCAAGTCTGGCAGATTATATTTCAACTAACAGGAGAAGGGATGAAGGTGGCCCGCTGGCGCCTTAAAACCAGCAGCTTCAGGCAGATGGGGCTCGTAAACCTTGATAGGTAGCTCATCTAGGAGAGGGAAACTCCAATCTCAAATCCCACTGCCTCGCGGTTACACCTGTACATGGAGAGGCTAAGGAAGTCAACCCTAACAGAAAATCAGGAGATGGAGTCCCTAAGGCAGTTTTATAGTGAACACGCTATCTCTCTGGCAACTTCTGTGACGTGGTCCCTCCTTGTATCAGCTAGCTGTTTCCCTGGAATCACCATCAGCATTGAGAGAGAGGGCCTGCTGCCTGGGCAACAGCTGGCCTTTTTAAGCATCGCCCAGGCTATCGCGGCCTCCTTTTCTACTTCCTTTGCGAGGGGCAGAGGAAAAGGATACTGCGCCATCATCCCTTGAGGTTGGAAGGATGCCCTCTTACATATATATATATCCGTGTTCTTAGTTGTTTCTGTCTCAATGTTAAATGCGCTCTGAGCTTAAATTATGTTCGTTGGCAGCACTCTACAGTAGAATTATTATTATTGTTAGAATTCTTTCCCTTGTGATATTTTTAGCAACCTAAATTAATTATTAGTAAACAAAAAGCAGTCACTAATGCTTCAAATAAATCAATAAATTCATGCCTGCAAAGTAAATACTTTCTTCTCAGACTTACTGAAGTAGAAGGGGGCTTATGTACTTGCTAACAGATCACTAACAGTATGCACTCTTGCATAGGTTGCACAAATGTAGGCCTATAGGTCACAAGCTTATTCAAAAGTTTTTATGTTATATTTTGTAGTTGACTCATATAATCTGGGGAGCTACACTTCCCCTTTTTTAACATGAAATAATTTTTTTTAGATTCAATATTTGTATACATAAAAAGTTACAAAATAAACATTTTAATTTTGAAGCTTTCCTTACAAAAAGTTTGCAGTCATGCGGAAACAAAATGTAAGTTAAGTCTAAGTTTATTTTATCAAGCAGTCATAAAAGCCAGTGCATGTATGATTTTTTTTAAGATTCCAAATGCGATCTCTTCACCACCAGCTGATTGCAAAATTTTTAAGTCTTACATACAAACTAACAAAACAATTTTAAAAAATGTGCATCAGAGTTTATTTCTATGTACCTTTTTTTAAAAGTTTGAACTATATTTACATGCTGAAATAAATACAAGTAAGCTTTTGTAACCAATGTGTTCCCTTATTACTAATGATTTTAAATCAAGACTTATTTTAAAATATTGCAGACCTTCCTTCTTTACAGAAGATCATTCTGTTCCATACTTATCCTACACTTTTATTTTGAACTCGTAGCAAATTTCAATACCTCTCTTATCTTAACTACTAACTCACAAAACAAACACATAAAAGACATGTATTACCTTATTCCTATTTAAGTTTTATGAAGTTTGAATTATATTTAAATGCTAAAAGTGCTTATTGAAAATTACATATTTCACTGCATAGTGGACCAATAAAAAAAAAAAAAAAAGTAAAATGCAGACCTGCACATAATGCTGGTAATTCTGCATAACTACAAGCCCCAATATGGGTGAAAATGGCTACTTATTTTCAGAGTAGTAAAGTTTTCTTTTACAACTGGATAGGTGACACCACTAATTTAAATTAAAAGATATTACATTTGTTATGATGAAATTAACAACTAAAAAAATACTTACATATGCATTTTTGACAATACTAAGGCCAAAAGGTGCACCAAATTGAAAATATATCTTAGAACCAGCAGTTTTGTCTACTAATGCATCCCCAACACTTGCACCATAAGGATATAATTCTACATTCACAATAAGATTAAATGAACAAATATTAAAAGGTGTGAGTGTAACTAGATTAATATTTTAAATCTTAAAAATGTGTTAGAAATCTCATAAATTTGAATTATATATATCATTTGATATATTTTTCTAAGAAAAATAATTTAATGTTAATGGTCATATTTATTTGAAATAATGAAATATAAAAAAATACATAATAATAAATATAAAATATTTTAGCACATTGTTTACTGCATATAATCTTAAAAAAAATATAACAGACTTACCATTAGATTTAATGCCTATGAAAGTAGATGAAATATAAAAAAAAACATCATAAAATACACATAAAAGCAATTTTTTATGCAGTATAAGTATAGTTTTTATAACAACAAAAACACCTGAAAAATATGAATTTCTTTAGAAAATGATTATCTAACAAAGCTTACATGTATAACTTCCATAGGTATTTACACAATACATATTGTCAGAACATGGGTATTGTGCCATTTCACATTCATTAATGTCTGCATCACAAAATGTTGACTGAAATCCAGATTTACAATAGCAGTAGCCTTTGATGCTATCACATTTTTCTGTGTTGCTGACGTCACAATAACAATATTGGTTACACAGATAGCCCCATGTCCAGTCACTGCAGGCTGTTGAAGGTAATGTTAAATAAAAGTAAGTAAAAGAAATAATAAAAAATTCATATGGTCTAAATCTTTCATTGTTATAAGTTTTTTTTACCTTCACAAAGATCTTTATTTTGTTCAGGATGCTTGTAGCCTAGATCACAAACGCACTCATAAGAGTCAATAGCTGTACTCCAACATACAGAGTTGTTACCACAGGGAGAGTACTCTAGACACATGTCAATGATATTGTCACAAGTACGACCTGTGTAGTTTGGCAAGCACAAGCACGATCCACTCAAACATGATTGTGTTTTGTTCCTGTTACAATCACAGCTCTCCTGGCAGTCCTCTCCATATGTCCAGGCCTCACACTGCACACACTGGTAGCTTCCTACAGAGTTCAGGCATTTTAAATTTGATCCACAAGGATTAGGGCTCTGAAGACATTCATTGATATCAGAGCCACATGTGTTAGTATTAAATCCATCCTCACATATGCAGGTCCCTGACAGCTTATAACATTCATAAGAATGGCTCATATCACAGTTACATGTTAACATGCAGTTATCACTCCATGTCCAGTTGCCACAAACTAATTTAAAAAAAAGAAGCATTTTAACTGGAAACATTAACAAAAAAATTTAATTCAATATGCTACAAATGTATAAAAAATAAATGTCTAATGTAATTTAATAATAAATATAGATAAAACATCTACATTACAGTAGTATTTAAACATGAAACCTGTGGTTATATATGTTAAGATCTTGAATCATAAATAGAATGTGCAATGAACAGTGACTTTTCACTGTCCATTAGATTCCAAGGAATGGGGGAGGAAATGACATCCAAAATATTAAATTAAAATTAAATTCTGACATGCCTGCAGGTGAAAAAAAACTTTATGTGAAGTCTAGAAAATGACTTCAAACAAACTGTAAAATAAGCACTGTTTGAATATGTTGACCCATGGGGGTGGGGGGAGTGGGGGAACCAAAAGAATTAAGAATATATTTTTATCTTATAGTAGGGTCGTGTCTCAAGTTTAGTTAGCTCTTTATAAGATCTTATAATAAAAAGCTTGTACAGATCACACCTAAGTTTTTCATCTTAAGCTAATGTATTCATTTTATAAATACTATTAGCAATTAATAAATGTTATCTTATTGCTATATCTACTTGTTCATACTGATAAGACTAGTAAAAGTGATTGAATGTAAGACTATTAAATAAGAGTAATTAAATCAAGTTTGGGGACCCAAAACATGACTTCATCGCTGTTGAAGGAAGGAAAAAAAGGAACTTCAATTACAAGCAAGGTGTTTTGAACCAATAAAAACAAGGAAAACATAACAATATTTACCTTTCAATGATAAACATTTGAATAAAGTCTACAGATAGTTGTCACCTTACCTTCAATACAATCATAATTCATATTGCCATTATCAGAGATGATGAAATTTCCTCCACTGCAGAAGAATTGAGCAACTGAAAGACTGTTAATCAGTTCTTTCCAGTTGATTGCTGCATGTTGAAGAAAAACAACAATTATAAATAATTGCTAACTGTTGTCATGAACATTTCAAAATGTTAAACTTATTGCGAATGCTTCTACTATAATAGTCTACACAGGATCTATTCAGGAATAATATGCATGGAAGACTTTTTTGTCCATGGCTGATTGAGTTGTGCAAATAATGAGTAACTCAACATGTTCTCACCTTGAATTCCTTCGGCTCTTTCTGTCTGTGTCTTGAACAAAGACAATGGTCCCGTGAGATTGCCTTGAAGATTTTCATGAGACAAAACCATTGTTTCTGCAATTTTTCTCAGTAGGGCGTCATCAATGTCTTTACGAAGCCAAATTTCATACTCCGATGTATAGAAGCATCCATTAATATTGCAATTATTCCTGTTTGAAAGAGGGCGATGAATATGTAATTTTTTTTTTTACAAATATAAATAAAGCCACATTGCATTCTTTCAATAAAAAAGATGGTTTCCACACTTACCCATAGTTACCGACTAGGTAGGCTCTAATGAACTCTGGTAAACTTTTGAAAATTGTGTTCAAAACCTAAGAAATGATAGAGATTTAATGAAAGCTTGTAACTAAAAACAATTCTTTGATTAAACAAATAATTTAAAAATAAAAAAATGTGAGAACTTTTTTTTCTTTTACCTCTAGTATCCTGTATGGATCATTGTAATACCATATGGTATGTCTGATATAGAGCATTTGTTTAGTGGCATCATCTGAGTAAGACATTATAACACCGTTATGTACATTAACAGGTAACACAGTTTTTTTTCTAGTCTTAACAAATTTCCACTCTACAGCTAGTTTTTTTCTTGGATAAAGGTAGGGGATGTAAAATAGCTTACCTATGGTAGATACTTTGATTTTGAAAGGCTGCTCCAGTCTAATGGCTGCGTAGTTCTGTTGGTAATTGAAAACAGTTGGTTAAATGAAAGGTTTTACAAGAATACAATCATGAGTAAAGAGATAAATGAACATAAAGAAAATGGTCCAAGTGTACCAAAAGTACTTATATGAAGTAAAAGCTCTCAAATGTTTAAATACCATAGCTGGAATCCAAAGATATAATTGTGAAGTATCGTAGAGATTTCTCATCAGCATGTCTACTGAGCTTTGATCATGACCATTATACTGGCTGGCTGAGGTTAAATAGCTCCTAAAGTGAGAAAAAAAACTAATGTATTTGCATTGTCCGAGAAGATTCCTTTGAGTGCACATGGGGGGCAAGTCACTTTTGGCTTTCATTGTGCTTAATCAATTTTAAAACAATGCTTAGAATATCATCTTACCCAATATGGTAGACGCCCAAGTGAACACCAGTATGGAATAATTTGCATGTCTCATTAGCAGTGCAGGATGAATCAGGCACACAGATGGCGTTATCAGCATAACTTACAAGTACATTGTCACAGCCGACATATGGTGAACAAAATCGACTGAAAGATGTAGATATGACATTATTACACCAGTACAACAAACAACAGAAAAAAAACAACACATTTCTAATGTCTTTCTTTTTTATGGGTTAGGAGTAAGCAGAATTGTGTAAAACATTTACATTTCTTTACAATCAGTAATGCATTACCTAGAATATGCATAGCTTTGTGTGGCCATGAGCCGAACTAGTTCTCTTTCATCTATGTTATTGAAGTATTGGGGATCATCTTTCAGACATTTTGGTGTCAATATGGTGAGATTCATTTCAATGTTGACCAGTGGATTGCTGACGGTCCTCCCTGGAAGAGAACACTCACAAAGTGTTAATAAAATACCCACCTATCATCAATGAACTTTATTTACATGTCAATAAGAATCCGGTGCATAATTCAAGTTACTTACAATCTCCTTCTAGGCAAGAGGTAGAGTTGAATGAAGTGTATGGACAGACATGGCATGAATTGTCTGCATAGCTCCAATACATATCTTGTGGACAAGGCTCACAGGTCAGTTTGTCAAGAGTCATGTAGTAACCAGGCTTGCATTTTTCTAGACATCCAAATGACAATATGTTATATAAATGTATCAATTCATCAAATGATAAATCAGTACCAACAAGCTATCCTTATATGCTCTATTTAAACCAGCTGAAACACAAAATAGTAGGGACCTCTTTCACTTACCTATACAGTAATGGTGTGAATTGGCACCTTTGGCTAAAGTGGTTTTTCCTTCATCACAAGCCACACATTTCTCTTTCAAAGCATACATGCCTTCTTCACATATTGCTAGAAATAGTTTTGTCAGCATGTTAAATATGAAAATATTTTTTTCAATACATTTTTTCATTATTGCTCACATTTTATATGTAAATGATTGAAAAATGAATCTATACGTTTGAGTAGCATAATGTCTAAAAAAAATATACCTTGAGAATAAAAAAAAATACGCTAACAAATCCCTAAACAGTTAATGATTTTTTGCTTAGGTCTATCCTTTTCTTTAAATTAAAATTCAGTAGGAGCTAGATACCTTGACAAACAGGTACAGACTCAGAGTTAAGACATGTGCTGTTGGATGGACATATTCCATAAGACTGGCACATTTTGTATACTGTGGATTGTAATGGAGAAAAGGAAAAGTTATCAGTGTTCTTTCTAACATTAAACAACCATGTTCGGTTCATTTGTTCTAAAATAAGATTAGTTTAATTTTGTCCCAAAAACATACTTTTAGGATTCAAGTCTAGCCGAGCTTCCTCCTGAGTCTCATAAACTTTAAAGGACAGTATGTCAAAGTCAGTTCCATTGACTGTTATTGTTGGGGAGGCAGTAATGAAACGGTTGTAAATGAAATACATCATGTAAGAGTCAATAGATTGGCTGCCGTACACAGTGATGACATTATACAAGATGTCTGTGGTCAGTGTGCTGTGGATGAACAGATTTTAGAGACATATTGTGAAAAAGTTGGCCCAACATGATCGAGATTGATTTACCTAAGAAACTATATATACTTCTAAAAATACTACTTTATCATCAAATAACTTGTACCTATATTGAGTGCTATAGGGTGTTACAATTGTTCTAAAGGTTGTATAATAATACTGATCCAGCCAAGACTGTAAACTCTGTTGAAACTGAGAGACAATCTCATCGGTGTAGACCATTGGAGGTGATTGAGCTAAAGTAACTCTGATGTATACTGTAACAGATTTTAAAAAAATGAATTGGTCTACTAAAAGCCATAAAGCAAATAATTTAATTAGCAAAGGCTCTACAGTTTAACTCTGTACGAGATAGCTTTAATGTATTTCATGTTACTAGACAAACATTCAATGCAACTCACCAAACTTTTCAATGCCTGCGAAATAGAAAAATAAACAAAACATATCAGATCAACACAAGACAAATTTAAAAACTCAAAACTATTAGGTTCAGAAATATATTTAACAAAGATAGAAACTTGACTGATAAGCTAAAGCCTCACACACAATTCAGTGATGGCCCAATCAATAGAACAGAAAAATATATCTTTTGAAAGATAACTTCAGCTACCTTAAAATTCTACAAAATCAAATATGTTTACGCCACTTGCTGATAAGTAAATAATATGACACACTTTTCACAAATACTTACAAAGAAAACTTCCATAAGTGTTGTAACATTTCAAGTTTTCAGCACAAGGGCTAGAAGTTTGATTGCATTCATCGATGTCCCGTTCACAAGAGGCAGTGTAAAATCCTGGCTTACAGGTACAATTTCCTGTAATGCTGTCACAGCTTTCTGTATTTTCTGGGTGGCAGTTACATGTAGAGTTACAATCAGATCCAAAGGTCAAGCCACTGCATGCTATAAAGAGAAAATAGTGATTAGACTCATGGCACATCCTAAATGAAATTTAAACCACAGGATATATTAAAGAGAAAAACTATACCTTCACAAATGTTGGGGTTGTTAGGATTGTGTTTAAAGCCTTCATGACAGCGACACTCGTAATAACCAACTCTGTTCACACAATCTGAATGCTGGTCACAAGGAGCGTATAGAGAGCATCGATCTAAGATTTTCTCACATGATGCACCTTCAAAGTCAGATGTACACCTGCATGTGCCTTGATTTTTTTCACAAACCACTGTGTTGTTTTGGGTACAGTTGCATTTTTCTGTGCAGTTTTCTCCCCATGTCCAATTGCCACATGCTGTTGTTGCAACAAAACAAAAGAGACAATTATTTTATTATCTGTATATCTCTTACAAAGAGTGCACCAGTAATAAAGTTTAGAGATAGTTTCTACCTTACCTTCAACACAATAATAATTCATATTGCCATTGTCAGAGATGATGAAATTTCCTCCACTGCAGAAGAATTGAGCAACTGAAAGACTGTTGATCAATTCTTTCCAGTTGATTGCTGCATGTTGAAGAAAAACAACAATTATAAATAATAGCTCACTGTTGTCATGAACATTTCAAAATGTTAAACTTATTGCGAATGCTTCTACTATAATAGTCTACACAGGATCTATTCAGGAATAATATGCATGGAAGACTTTTTTGTCCATGGCTGATTGAGTTGTGCAAATAATGAGTAACTCAACATGTTCTCACCTTGAATTCCTTCGGCTCTTTCTGTCTGTGTCTTGAACAAAGACAATGGTCCCGTGAGATTGCCTTGAAGATTTTCATGAGACAAAACCATTGTTTCTGCAATTTTTCTCAGTAGGGCGTCATCAATGTCTTTACGAAGCCAAATTTCATACTCCGATGTATAGAAGCATCCATTAATATTGCAATTATTCCTGTTTGAAAGAGGGCGATGAATATGTAATTTTTTTTTTTACAAATATAAATAAAGCCACATTGCATTCTTTCAATAAAAAAGATGGTTTCCACACTTACCCATAGTTACCGACTAGGTAGGCTCTAATGAACTCTGGTAAACTTTTGAAAATTGTGTTCAAAACCTAAGAAATGATAGAGATTTAATGAAAGCTTGTAACTAAAAACAATTCTTTGATTAAACAAATAATTTAAAAATAAAAAAAAAGTGAGAACTTTTTTTTCTTTTACCTCTAGTATCCTGTATGGATCATTGTAATACCATATGGTATGTCTGATATAGAGCATTTGTTTAGTGGCATCATCTGAGTAAGACATTATAACACCGTTATGTACATTAACAGGTAACACAGTTTTTTTTCTAGTCTTAACAAATTTCCACTCTACAGCTAGTTTTTTTCTTGGATAAAGGTAGGGGATGTAAAAAAGCTTACCTATGGTAGATACTTTGATTTTGAAAGGCTGCTCCAGTCTAATGGCTGCGTAGTTCTGTTGGTAATTGAAAACAGTTGGTTAAATGAAAGGTTTTACAAGAATACAATCATGAGTAAAGAGATAAATGAACATAAAGAAAATGGTCCAAGTGTACCAAAAGTACTTATATGAAGTAAAAGCTCTCAAATGTTTAAATACCATAGCTGGAATCCAAAGATATAATTGTGAAGTATCGTAGAGATTTCTCATCAGCATGTCTACTGAGCTTTGATCATGACCATTATACTGGCTGGCTGAGGTTAAATAGCTCCTAAAGTGAGAAAAAAAACTAATGTATTTGCATTGTCCGAGAAGATTCCTTTGAGTGCACATGGGGGGCAAGTCACTTTTGGCTTTCATTGTGCTTAATCAATTTTAAAACAATGCTTAGAATATCATCTTACCCAATATGGTAGACGCCCAAGTGAACACCAGTATGGAATAATTTGCATGTCTCATTAGCAGTGCAGGATGAATCAGGCACACAGATGGCGTTATCAGCATAACTTACAAGTACATTGTCACAGCCGACATATGGTGAACAAAATCGACTGAAAGATGTAGATATGACATTATTACACCAGTACAACAAACAACAGAAAAAAAACAACACATTTCTAATGTCTTTCTTTTTTATGGGTTAGGAGTAAGCAGAATTGTGTAAAACATTTACATTTCTTTACAATCAGTAATGCATTACCTAGAATATGCATAGCTTTGTGTGGCCATGAGCCGAACTAGTTCTCTTTCATCTATGTTATTGAAGTATTGGGGATCATCTTTCAGACATTTTGGTGTCAATATGGTGAGATTCATTTCAATGTTGACCAGTGGATTGCTGACGGTCCTCCCTGGAAGAGAACACTCACAAAGTGTTAATAAAATACCCACCTATCATCAATGAACTTTATTTACATGTCAATAAGAATCCGGTGCATAATTCAAGTTACTTACAATCTCCTTCTAGGCAAGAGGTAGAGTTGAATGAAGTGTATGGACAGACATGGCATGAATTGTCTGCATAGCTCCAATACATATCTTGTGGACAAGGCTCACAGGTCAGTTTGTCAAGAGTCATGTAGTAACCAGGCTTGCATTTTTCTAGACATCCAAATGACAATATGTTATATAAATGTATCAATTCATCAAATGATAAATCAGTACCAACAAGCTATCCTTATATGCTCTATTTAAACCAGCTGAAACACAAAATAGTAGGGACCTCTTTCACTTACCTATACAGTAATGGTGTGAATTGGCACCTTTGGCTAAAGTGGTTTTTCCTTCATCACAAGCCACACATTTCTCTTTCAAAGCATACATGCCTTCTTCACATATTGCTAGAAATAGTTTTGTCAGCATGTTAAATATGAAAATATTTTTTTCAATACATTTTTTCATTATTGCTCACATTTTATATGTAAATGATTGAAAAATGAATCTATACGTTTGAGTAGCATAATGTCTAAAAAAAATATACCTTGAGAATAAAAAAAAATACGCTAACAAATCCCTAAACAGTTAATGATTTTTTGCTTAGGTCTATCCTTTTCTTTAAATTAAAATTCAGTAGGAGCTAGATACCTTGACAAACAGGTACAGACTCAGAGTTAAGACATGTGCTGTTGGATGGACATATTCCATAAGACTGGCACATTTTGTATACTGTGGATTGTAATGGAGAAAAGGAAAAGTTATCAGTGTTCTTTCTAACATTAAACAACCATGTTCGGTTCATTTGTTCTAAAATAAGATTAGTTTAATTTTGTCCCAAAAACATACTTTTAGGATTCAAGTCTAGCCGAGCTTCCTCCTGAGTCTCATAAACTTTAAAGGACAGTATGTCAAAGTCAGTTCCATTGACTGTTATTGTTGGGGAGGCAGTAATGAAACGGTTGTAAATGAAATACATCATGTAAGAGTCAATAGATTGGCTGCCGTACACAGTGATGACATTATACAAGATGTCTGTGGTCAGTGTGCTGTGGATGAACAGATTTTAGAGACATATTGTGAAAAAGTTGGCCCAACATGATCGAGATTGATTTACCTAAGAAACTATATATACTTCTAAAAATACTACTTTATCATCAAATAACTTGTACCTATATTGAGTGCTATAGGGTGTTACAATTGTTCTAAAGGTTGTATAATAATACTGATCCAGCCAAGACTGTAAACTCTGTTGAAACTGAGAGACAATCTCATCGGTGTAGACCATTGGAGGTGATTGAGCTAAAGTAACTCTGATGTATACTGTAACAGATTTTAAAAAAATGAATTTGTCTACTAAAAGCCATAAAGCAAATAATTTAATTAGCAAAGGCTCTACAGTTTAACTCTGTACGAGATAGCTTTAATGTATTTCATGTTACTAGACAAACATTCAATGCAACTCACCAAACTTTTCAATGCCTGCGAAATAGAAAAATAAACAAAACATATCAGATCAACACAAGACAAATTTAAAATCTCAAAACTATTAGGTTCAGAAATATATTTAACAAAGATAGAAACTTGACTGATAAGCTAAAGCCTCACACACAATTCAGTGATGGCCCAATCAATAGAACAGAAAAATATATCTTTTGAAAGATAACTTCAGCTACCTTAAAATTCTACAAAATCAAATATGTTTACGCCACTTGCTGATAAGTAAATAATATGACACACTTTTCACAAATACTTACAAAGAAAACTTCCATAAGTGTTGTAACATTTCAAGTTTTCAGCACAAGGGCTAGAAGTTTGATTGCATTCATCGATGTCCCGTTCACAAGAGGCAGTGTAAAATCCTGGCTTACAGGTACAATTTCCTGTAATGCTGTCACAGCTTTCTGTATTTTCTGGGTGGCAGTTACATGTAGAGTTACAATCAGATCCAAAGGTCAAGCCACTGCATGCTATAAAGAGAAAATAGTGATTAGACTCATGGCACATCCTAAATGAAATTTAAACCACAGGATATATTAAAGAGAAAAACTATACCTTCACAAATGTTGGGGTTGTTAGGATTGTGTTTAAAGCCTTCATGACAGCGACACTCGTAATAACCAACTCTGTTCACACAATCTGAATGCTGGTCACAAGGAGCGTATAGAGAGCATCGATCTAAGATTTTCTCACATGATGCACCTTCAAAGTCAGATGTACACCTGCATGTGCCTTGATTTTTTTCACAAACCACTGTGTTGTTTTGGGTACAGTTGCATTTTTCTGTGCAGTTTTCTCCCCATGTCCAATTGCCACATGCTGTTGTTGCAACAAAACAAAAGAGACAATTATTTTATTATCTGTATATCTCTTACAAAGAGTGCACCAGTAATAAAGTTTAGAGATAGTTTCTACCTTACCTTCAACACAATCATAATTCATATTGCCATTGTCAGAGATGATGAAATTTCCTCCACTGCAGAAGAATTGAGCAACTGAAAGACTGTTGATCAATTCTTTCCAGTTGATTGCTGCATGTTGAAGAAAAACAACAATTATAAATAATAGCTCACTGTTGTCATGAACATTTCAAAATGTTAAACTTATTGCGAATGCTTCTACTATAATAGTCTACACAGGATCTATTCAGGAATAATATGCATGGAAGACTTTTTTGTCCATGGCTGATTGAGTTGTGCAAATAATGAGTAACTCAACATGTTCTCACCTTGAATTCCTTCGGCTCTTTCTGTCTGTGTCTTGAACAAAGACAATGGTCCCGTGAGATTGCCTTGAAGATTTTCATGAGACAAAACCATTGTTTCTGCAATTTTTCTCAGTAGGGCGTCATCAATGTCTTTATGAAGCCAAATTTCATACTCCGATGTATAGAAGCATCCATTAATATTGCAATTATTCCTGTTTGAAAGAGGGCGATGAATATGTAATTTTATTTTTTACAAATATAAATAAAGCCACATTGCATTCTTTCAATAAAAAAGATGGTTTCCACACTTACCCATAGTTACCGACTAGGTAGGCTCTAATGAACTCTGGTAAACTTTTGAAAATTGTGTTCAAAACCTAAGAAATGATAGAGATTTAATAAAAGCTTGTAACTAAAAACAATTCTTTGATTAAACAAATAATTTAAAAATAAAAAAATGTGAGAACTTTTTTTTCTTTTACCTCTAGTATCCTGTATGGATCATTGTAATACCATATGGTATGTCTGATATAGAGCATTTGTTTAGTGGCATCATCTGAGTAAGACATTATAACACCGTTATGTACATTAACAGGTAACACAGTTTTTTTTCTAGTCTTAACAAATTTCCACTCTACAGCTAGTTTTTTTCTTGGATAAAGGTAGGGGATGTAAAATAGCTTACCTATGGTAGATACTTTGATTTTGAAAGGCTGCTCCAGTCTAATGGCTGCGTAGTTCTGTTGGTAATTGAAAACAGTTGGTTAAATGAAAGGTTTTACAAGAATACAATCATGAGTAAAGAGATAAATGAACATAAAGAAAATGGTCCAAGTGTACCAAAAGTACTTATATGAAGTAAAAGCTCTCAAATGTTTAAATACCATAGCTGGAATCCAAAGATATAATTGTGAAGTATCGTAGAGATTTCTCATCAGCATGTCTACTGAGCTTTGATCATGACCATTATACTGGCTGGCTGAGGTTAAATAGCTCCTAAAGTGAGAAAAAAAAACTATTGTATTTGCATTGTCCGAGAAGATTCCTTTGAGTGCACATGGGGGGCAAGTCACTTTTGGCTTTCATTGTGCTTAATCAATTTTAAAACAATGCTTAGAATATCATCTTACCCAATATGGTAGACGCCCAAGTGAACACCAGTATGGAATAATTTGCATGTCTCATTAGCAGTGCAGGATGAATCAGGCACACAGATGGCGTTATCAGCATAACTTACAAGTACATTGTCACAGCCGACATATGGTGAACAAAATCGACTGAAAGATGTAGATATGACATTATTACACCAGTACAACAAACAACAGAAAAAAAACAACACATTTCTAATGTCTTTCTTTTTTATGGGTTAGGAGTAAGCAGAATTGTGTAAAACATTTACATTTCTTTACAATCAGTAATGCATTACCTAGAATATGCATAGCTTTGTGTGGCCATGAGCCGAACTAGTTCTCTTTCATCTATGTTATTGAAGTATTGGGGATCATCTTTCAGACATTTTGGTGTCAATATGGTGAGATTCATTTCAATGTTGACCAGTGGATTGCTGACGGTCCTCCCTGGAAGAGAACACTCACAAAGTGTTAATAAAATACCCACCTGTCATCAATGAACTTTATTTACATGTCAATAAGAATCCGGTGCATAATTCAAGTTACTTACAATCTCCTTCTAGGCAAGAGGTAGAGTTGAATGAAGTGTATGGACAGACATGGCATGAATTGTCTGCATAGCTCCAATACATATCTTGTGGACAAGGCTCACAGGTCAGTTTGTCAAGAGTCATGTAGTAACCAGGCTTGCATTTTTCTAGACATCCAAATGACAATATGTTATATAAATGTATCAATTCATCAAATGATAAATCAGTACCAACAAGCTATCCTTATATGCTCTATTTAAACCAGCTGAAACACAAAATAGTAGGGACCTCTTTCACTTACCTATACAGTAATGGTGTGAATTGGCACCTTTGGCTAAAGTGGTTTTTCCTTCATCACAAGCCACACATTTCTCTTTCAAAGCATACATGCCTTCTTCACATATTGCTAGAAATAGTTTTGTCAGCATGTTAAATATGAAAATATTTTTTTCAATACATTTTTTCATTATTGCTCACATTTTATATGTAAATGATTGAAAAATGAATCTATACGTTTGAGTAGCATAATGTCTAAAAAAAATATACCTTGAGAATAAAAAAAAATACGCTAACAAATCCCTAAACAGTTAATGATTTTTTGCTTAGGTCTATCCTTTTCTTTAAATTAAAATTCAGTAGGAGCTAGATACCTTGACAAACAGGTACAGACTCAGAGTTAAGACATGTGCTGTTGGATGGACATATTCCATAAGACTGGCACATTTTGTATACTGTGGATTGTAATGGAGAAAAGGAAAAGTTATCAGTGTTCTTTCTAACATTAAACAACCATGTTCGGTTCATTTGTTCTAAAATAAGATTAGTTTAATTTTGTCCCAAAAACATACTTTTAGGATTCAAGTCTAGCCGAGCTTCCTCCTGAGTCTCATAAACTTTAAAGGACAGTATGTCAAAGTCAGTTCCATTGACTGTTATTGTTGGGGAGGCAGTAATGAAACGGTTGTAAATGAAATACATCATGTAAGAGTCAATAGATTGGCTGCCGTACACAGTGATGACATTATACAAGATGTCTGTGGTCAGTGTGCTGTGGATGAACAGATTTTAGAGACATATTGTGAAAAAGTTGGCCCAACATGATCGAGATTGATTTACCTAAGAAACTATATATACTTCTAAAAATACTACTTTATCATCAAATAACTTGTACCTATATTGAGTGCTATAGGGTGTTACAATTGTTCTAAAGGTTGTATAATAATACTGATCCAGCCAAGACTGTAAACTCTGTTGAAACTGAGAGACAATCTCATCGGTGTAGACCATTGGAGGTGATTGAGCTAAAGTAACTCTGATGTATACTGTAACAGATTTTAAAAAAATGAATTTGTCTACTAAAAGCCATAAAGCAAATAATTTAATTAGCAAAGGCTCTACAGTTTAACTCTGTACGAGATAGCTTTAATGTATTTCATGTTACTAGACAAACATTCAATGCAACTCACCAAACTTTTCAATGCCTGCGAAATAGAAAAATAAACAAAACATATCAGATCAACACAAGACAAATTTAAAATCTCAGAAATATATTTAACAAAGATAGAAACTTGACTGATAAGCTAAAGCCTCACACACAATTCAGTGATGGCCCAATCAATAGAACAGAAAAATATATCTTTTGAAAGATAACTTCAGCTACCTTAAAATTCTACAAAATCAAATATGTTTACGCCACTTGCTGATAAGTAAATAATATGACACACTTTTCACAAATACTTACAAAGAAAACTTCCATAAGTGTTGTAACATTTCAAGTTTTCAGCACAAGGGCTAGAAGTTTGATTGCATTCATCGATGTCCCGTTCACAAGAGGCAGTGTAAAATCCTGGCTTACAGGTACAATTTCCTGTAATGCTGTCACAGCTTTCTGTATTTTCTGGGTGGCAGTTACATGTAGAGTTACAATCAGATCCAAAGGTCAAGCCACTGCATGCTATAAAGAGAAAATAGTGATTAGACTCATGGCACATCCTAAATGAAATTTAAACCACAGGATATATTAAAGAGAAAAACTATACCTTCACAAATGTTGGGGTTGTTAGGATTGTGTTTAAAGCCTTCATGACAGCGACACTCGTAATAACCAACTCTGTTCACACAATCTGAATGCTGGTCACAAGGAGCGTATAGAGAGCATCGATCTAAGATTTTCTCACATGATGCACCTTCAAAGTCAGATGTACACCTGCATGTGCCTTGATTTTTTTCACAAACCACTGTGTTGTTTTGGGTACAGTTGCATTTTTCTGTGCAGTTTTCTCCCCATGTCCAATTGCCACATGCTGTTGTTGCAACAAAACAAAAGAGACAATTATTTTATTATCTGTATATCTCTTACAAAGAGTGCACCAGTAATAAAGTTTAGAGATAGTTTCTACCTTACCTTCAACACAATCATAATTCATATTGCCATTGTCAGAGATGATGAAATTTCCTCCACTGCAGAAGAATTGAGCAACTGAAAGACTGTTGATCAATTCTTTCCAGTTGATTGCTGCATGTTGAAGAAAAACAACAATTATAAATAATAGCTCACTGTTGTCATGAACATTTCAAAATGTTAAACTTATTGCGAATGCTTCTACTATAATAGTCTACACAGGATCTATTCAGGAATAATATGCATGGAAGACTTTTTTGTCCATGGCTGATTGAGTTGTGCAAATAATGAGTAACTCAACATGTTCTCACCTTGAATTCCTTCGGCTCTTTCTGTCTGTGTCTTGAACAAAGACAATGGTCCCGTGAGATTGCCTTGAAGATTTTCATGAGACAAAACCATTGTTTCTGCAATTTTTCTCAGTAGGGCGTCATCAATGTCTTTATGAAGCCAAATTTCATACTCCGATGTATAGAAGCATCCATTAATATTGCAATTATTCCTGTTTGAAAGAGGGCGATGAATATGTAATTTTATTTTTTACAAATATAAATAAAGCCACATTGCATTCTTTCAATAAAAAAGATGGTTTCCACACTTACCCATAGTTACCGACTAGGTAGGCTCTAATGAACTCTGGTAAACTTTTGAAAATTGTGTTCAAAACCTAAGAAATGATAGAGATTTAATAAAAGCTTGTAACTAAAAACAATTCTTTGATTAAACAAATAATTTAAAAATAAAAAAATGTGAGAACTTTTTTTTCTTTTACCTCTAGTATCCTGTATGGATCATTGTAATACCATATGGTATGTCTGATATAGAGCATTTGTTTAGTGGCATCATCTGAGTAAGACATTATAACACCGTTATGTACATTAACAGGTAACACAGTTTTTTTTCTAGTCTTAACAAATTTCCACTCTACAGCTAGTTTTTTTCTTGGATAAAGGTAGGGGATGTAAAATAGCTTACCTATGGTAGATACTTTGATTTTGAAAGGCTGCTCCAGTCTAATGGCTGCGTAGTTCTGTTGGTAATTGAAAACAGTTGGTTAAATGAAAGGTTTTACAAGAATACAATCATGAGTAAAGAGATAAATGAACATAAAGAAAATGGTCCAAGTGTACCAAAAGTACTTATATGAAGTAAAAGCTCTCAAATGTTTAAATACCATAGCTGGAATCCAAAGATATAATTGTGAAGTATCGTAGAGATTTCTCATCAGCATGTCTACTGAGCTTTGATCATGACCATTATACTGGCTGGCTGAGGTTAAATAGCTCCTAAAGTGAGAAAAAAAAACTATTGTATTTGCATTGTCCGAGAAGATTCCTTTGAGTGCACATGGGGGGCAAGTCACTTTTGGCTTTCATTGTGCTTAATCAATTTTAAAACAATGCTTAGAATATCATCTTACCCAATATGGTAGACGCCCAAGTGAACACCAGTATGGAATAATTTGCATGTCTCATTAGCAGTGCAGGATGAATCAGGCACACAGATGGCGTTATCAGCATAACTTACAAGTACATTGTCACAGCCGACATATGGTGAACAAAATCGACTGAAAGATGTAGATATGACATTATTACACCAGTACAACAAACAACAGAAAAAAAACAACACATTTCTAATGTCTTTCTTTTTTATGGGTTAGGAGTAAGCAGAATTGTGTAAAACATTTACATTTCTTTACAATCAGTAATGCATTACCTAGAATATGCATAGCTTTGTGTGGCCATGAGCCGAACTAGTTCTCTTTCATCTATGTTATTGAAGTATTGGGGATCATCTTTCAGACATTTTGGTGTCAATATGGTGAGATTCATTTCAATGTTGACCAGTGGATTGCTGACGGTCCTCCCTGGAAGAGAACACTCACAAAGTGTTAATAAAATACCCACCTATCATCAATGAACTTTATTTACATGTCAATAAGAATCCGGTGCATAATTCAAGTTACTTACAATCTCCTTCTAGGCAAGAGGTAGAGTTGAATGAAGTGTATGGACAGACATGGCATGAATTGTCTGCATAGCTCCAATACATATCTTGTGGACAAGGCTCACAGGTCAGTTTGTCAAGAGTCATGTAGTAACCAGGCTTGCATTTTTCTAGACATCCAAATGACAATATGTTATATAAATGTATCAATTCATCAAATGATAAATCAGTACCAACAAGCTATCCTTATATGCTCTATTTAAACCAGCTGAAACACAAAATAGTAGGGACCTCTTTCACTTACCTATACAGTAATGGTGTGAATTGGCACCTTTGGCTAAAGTGGTTTTTCCTTCATCACAAGCCACACATTTCTCTTTCAAAGCATACATGCCTTCTTCACATATTGCTAGAAATAGTTTTGTCAGCATGTTAAATATGAAAATATTTTTTTCAATACATTTTTTCATTATTGCTCACATTTTATATGTAAATGATTGAAAAATGAATCTATACGTTTGAGTAGCATAATGTCTAAAAAAAATATACCTTGAGAATAAAAAAAAATACGCTAACAAATCCCTAAACAGTTAATGATTTTTTGCTTAGGTCTATCCTTTTCTTTAAATTAAAATTCAGTAGGAGCTAGATACCTTGACAAACAGGTACAGACTCAGAGTTAAGACATGTGCTGTTGGATGGACATATTCCATAAGACTGGCACATTTTGTATACTGTGGATTGTAATGGAGAAAAGGAAAAGTTATCAGTGTTCTTTCTAACATTAAACAACCATGTTCGGTTCATTTGTTCTAAAATAAGATTAGTTTAATTTTGTCCCAAAAACATACTTTTAGGATTCAAGTCTAGCCGAGCTTCCTCCTGAGTCTCATAAACTTTAAAGGACAGTATGTCAAAGTCAGTTCCATTGACTGTTATTGTTGGGGAGGCAGTAATGAAACGGTTGTAAATGAAATACATCATGTAAGAGTCAATAGATTGGCTGCCGTACACAGTGATGACATTATACAAGATGTCTGTGGTCAGTGTGCTGTGGATGAACAGATTTTAGAGACATATTGTGAAAAAGTTGGCCCAACATGATCGAGATTGATTTACCTAAGAAACTATATATACTTCTAAAAATACTACTTTATCATCAAATAACTTGTACCTATATTGAGTGCTATAGGGTGTTACAATTGTTCTAAAGGTTGTATAATAATACTGATCCAGCCAAGACTGTAAACTCTGTTGAAACTGAGAGACAATCTCATCGGTGTAGACCATTGGAGGTGATTGAGCTAAAGTAACTCTGATGTATACTGTAACAGATTTTAAAAAAATGAATTTGTCTACTAAAAGCCATAAAGCAAATAATTTAATTAGCAAAGGCTCTACAGTTTAACTCTGTACGAGATAGCTTTAATGTATTTCATGTTACTAGACAAACATTCAATGCAACTCACCAAACTTTTCAATGCCTGCGAAATAGAAAAATAAACAAAACATATCAGATCAACACAAGACAAATTTAAAATCTCAAAACTATTAGGTTCAGAAATATATTTAACAAAGATAGAAACTTGACTGATAAGCTAAAGCCTCACACACAATTCAGTGATGGCCCAATCAATAGAACAGAAAAATATATCTTTTGAAAGATAACTTCAGCTACCTTAAAATTCTACAAAATCAAATATGTTTACGCCACTTGCTGATAAGTAAATAATATGACACACTTTTCACAAATACTTACAAAGAAAACTTCCATAAGTGTTGTAACATTTCAAGTTTTCAGCACAAGGGCTAGAAGTTTGATTGCATTCATCGATGTCCCGTTCACAAGAGGCAGTGTAAAATCCTGGCTTACAGGTACAATTTCCTGTAATGCTGTCACAGCTTTCTGTATTTTCTGGGTGGCAGTTACATGTAGAGTTACAATCAGATCCAAAGGTCAAGCCACTGCATGCTATAAAGAGAAAATAGTGATTAGACTCATGGCACATCCTAAATGAAATTTAAACCACAGGATATATTAAAGAGAAAAACTATACCTTCACAAATGTTGGGGTTGTTAGGATTGTGTTTAAAGCCTTCATGACAGCGACACTCGTAATAACCAACTCTGTTCACACAATCTGAATGCTGGTCACAAGGAGCGTATAGAGAGCATCGATCTAAGATTTTCTCACATGATGCACCTTCAAAGTCAGATGTACACCTGCATGTGCCTTGATTTTTTTCACAAACCACTGTGTTGTTTTGGGTACAGTTGCATTTTTCTGTGCAGTTTTCTCCCCATGTCCAATTGCCACATGCTGTTGTTGCAACAAAACAAAAGAGACAATTATTTTATTATCTGTATATCTCTTACAAAGAGTGCACCAGTAATAAAGTTTAGAGATAGTTTCTACCTTACCTTCAACACAATCATAATTCATATTGCCATTGTCAGAGATGATGAAATTTCCTCCACTGCAGAAGAATTGAGCAACTGAAAGACTGTTGATCAATTCTTTCCAGTTGATTGCTGCATGTTGAAGAAAAACAACAATTATAAATAATAGCTCACTGTTGTCATGAACATTTCAAAATGTTAAACTTATTGCGAATGCTTCTACTATAATAGTCTACACAGGATCTATTCAGGAATAATATGCATGGAAGACTTTTTTGTCCATGGCTGATTGAGTTGTGCAAATAATGAGTAACTCAACATGTTCTCACCTTGAATTCCTTCGGCTCTTTCTGTCTGTGTCTTGAACAAAGACAATGGTCCCGTGAGATTGCCTTGAAGATTTTCATGAGACAAAACCATTGTTTCTGCAATTTTTCTCAGTAGGGCGTCATCAATGTCTTTATGAAGCCAAATTTCATACTCCGATGTATAGAAGCATCCATTAATATTGCAATTATTCCTGTTTGAAAGAGGGCGATGAATATGTAATTTTATTTTTTACAAATATAAATAAAGCCACATTGCATTCTTTCAATAAAAAAGATGGTTTCCACACTTACCCATAGTTACCGACTAGGTAGGCTCTAATGAACTCTGGTAAACTTTTGAAAATTGTGTTCAAAACCTAAGAAATGATAGAGATTTAATAAAAGCTTGTAACTAAAAACAATTCTTTGATTAAACAAATAATTTAAAAATAAAAAAATGTGAGAACTTTTTTTTCTTTTACCTCTAGTATCCTGTATGGATCATTGTAATACCATATGGTATGTCTGATATAGAGCATTTGTTTAGTGGCATCATCTGAGTAAGACATTATAACACCGTTATGTACATTAACAGGTAACACAGTTTTTTTTCTAGTCTTAACAAATTTCCACTCTACAGCTAGTTTTTTTCTTGGATAAAGGTAGGGGATGTAAAATAGCTTACCTATGGTAGATACTTTGATTTTGAAAGGCTGCTCCAGTCTAATGGCTGCGTAGTTCTGTTGGTAATTGAAAACAGTTGGTTAAATGAAAGGTTTTACAAGAATACAATCATGAGTAAAGAGATAAATGAACATAAAGAAAATGGTCCAAGTGTACCAAAAGTACTTATATGAAGTAAAAGCTCTCAAATGTTTAAATACCATAGCTGGAATCCAAAGATATAATTGTGAAGTATCGTAGAGATTTCTCATCAGCATGTCTACTGAGCTTTGATCATGACCATTATACTGGCTGGCTGAGGTTAAATAGCTCCTAAAGTGAGAAAAAAAAACTATTGTATTTGCATTGTCCGAGAAGATTCCTTTGAGTGCACATGGGGGGCAAGTCACTTTTGGCTTTCATTGTGCTTAATCAATTTTAAAACAATGCTTAGAATATCATCTTACCCAATATGGTAGACGCCCAAGTGAACACCAGTATGGAATAATTTGCATGTCTCATTAGCAGTGCAGGATGAATCAGGCACACAGATGGCGTTATCAGCATAACTTACAAGTACATTGTCACAGCCGACATATGGTGAACAAAATCGACTGAAAGATGTAGATATGACATTATTACACCAGTACAACAAACAACAGAAAAAAAACAACACATTTCTAATGTCTTTCTTTTTTATGGGTTAGGAGTAAGCAGAATTGTGTAAAACATTTACATTTCTTTACAATCAGTAATGCATTACCTAGAATATGCATAGCTTTGTGTGGCCATGAGCCGAACTAGTTCTCTTTCATCTATGTTATTGAAGTATTGGGGATCATCTTTCAGACATTTTGGTGTCAATATGGTGAGATTCATTTCAATGTTGACCAGTGGATTGCTGACGGTCCTCCCTGGAAGAGAACACTCACAAAGTGTTAATAAAATACCCACCTGTCATCAATGAACTTTATTTACATGTCAATAAGAATCCGGTGCATAATTCAAGTTACTTACAATCTCCTTCTAGGCAAGAGGTAGAGTTGAATGAAGTGTATGGACAGACATGGCATGAATTGTCTGCATAGCTCCAATACATATCTTGTGGACAAGGCTCACAGGTCAGTTTGTCAAGAGTCATGTAGTAACCAGGCTTGCATTTTTCTAGACATCCAAATGACAATATGTTATATAAATGTATCAATTCATCAAATGATAAATCAGTACCAACAAGCTATCCTTATATGCTCTATTTAAACCAGCTGAAACACAAAATAGTAGGGACCTCTTTCACTTACCTATACAGTAATGGTGTGAATTGGCACCTTTGGCTAAAGTGGTTTTTCCTTCATCACAAGCCACACATTTCTCTTTCAAAGCATACATGCCTTCTTCACATATTGCTAGAAATAGTTTTGTCAGCATGTTAAATATGAAAATATTTTTTTCAATACATTTTTTCATTATTGCTCACATTTTATATGTAAATGATTGAAAAATGAATCTATACGTTTGAGTAGCATAATGTCTAAAAAAAATATACCTTGAGAATAAAAAAAAATACGCTAACAAATCCCTAAACAGTTAATGATTTTTTGCTTAGGTCTATCCTTTTCTTTAAATTAAAATTCAGTAGGAGCTAGATACCTTGACAAACAGGTACAGACTCAGAGTTAAGACATGTGCTGTTGGATGGACATATTCCATAAGACTGGCACATTTTGTATACTGTGGATTGTAATGGAGAAAAGGAAAAGTTATCAGTGTTCTTTCTAACATTAAACAACCATGTTCGGTTCATTTGTTCTAAAATAAGATTAGTTTAATTTTGTCCCAAAAACATACTTTTAGGATTCAAGTCTAGCCGAGCTTCCTCCTGAGTCTCATAAACTTTAAAGGACAGTATGTCAAAGTCAGTTCCATTGACTGTTATTGTTGGGGAGGCAGTAATGAAACGGTTGTAAATGAAATACATCATGTAAGAGTCAATAGATTGGCTGCCGTACACAGTGATGACATTATACAAGATGTCTGTGGTCAGTGTGCTGTGGATGAACAGATTTTAGAGACATATTGTGAAAAAGTTGGCCCAACATGATCGAGATTGATTTACCTAAGAAACTATATATACTTCTAAAAATACTACTTTATCATCAAATAACTTGTACCTATATTGAGTGCTATAGGGTGTTACAATTGTTCTAAAGGTTGTATAATAATACTGATCCAGCCAAGACTGTAAACTCTGTTGAAACTGAGAGACAATCTCATCGGTGTAGACCATTGGAGGTGATTGAGCTAAAGTAACTCTGATGTATACTGTAACAGATTTTAAAAAAATGAATTTGTCTACTAAAAGCCATAAAGCAAATAATTTAATTAGCAAAGGCTCTACAGTTTAACTCTGTACGAGATAGCTTTAATGTATTTCATGTTACTAGACAAACATTCAATGCAACTCACCAAACTTTTCAATGCCTGCGAAATAGAAAAATAAACAAAACATATCAGATCAACACAAGACAAATTTAAAATCTCAGAAATATATTTAACAAAGATAGAAACTTGACTGATAAGCTAAAGCCTCACACACAATTCAGTGATGGCCCAATCAATAGAACAGAAAAATATATCTTTTGAAAGATAACTTCAGCTACCTTAAAATTCTACAAAATCAAATATGTTTACGCCACTTGCTGATAAGTAAATAATATGACACACTTTTCACAAATACTTACAAAGAAAACTTCCATAAGTGTTGTAACATTTCAAGTTTTCAGCACAAGGGCTAGAAGTTTGATTGCATTCATCGATGTCCCGTTCACAAGAGGCAGTGTAAAATCCTGGCTTACAGGTACAATTTCCTGTAATGCTGTCACAGCTTTCTGTATTTTCTGGGTGGCAGTTACATGTAGAGTTACAATCAGATCCAAAGGTCAAGCCACTGCATGCTATAAAGAGAAAATAGTGATTAGACTCATGGCACATCCTAAATGAAATTTAAACCACAGGATATATTAAAGAGAAAAACTATACCTTCACAAATGTTGGGGTTGTTAGGATTGTGTTTAAAGCCTTCATGACAGCGACACTCGTAATAACCAACTCTGTTCACACAATCTGAATGCTGGTCACAAGGAGCGTATAGAGAGCATCGATCTAAGATTTTCTCACATGATGCACCTTCAAAGTCAGATGTACACCTGCATGTGCCTTGATTTTTTTCACAAACCACTGTGTTGTTTTGGGTACAGTTGCATTTTTCTGTGCAGTTTTCTCCCCATGTCCAATTGCCACATGCTGTTGTTGCAACAAAACAAAAGAGACAATTATTTTATTATCTGTATATCTCTTACAAAGAGTGCACCAGTAATAAAGTTTAGAGATAGTTTCTACCTTACCTTCAACACAATCATAATTCATATTGCCATTGTCAGAGATGATGAAATTTCCTCCACTGCAGAAGAATTGAGCAACTGAAAGACTGTTGATCAATTCTTTCCAGTTGATTGCTGCATGTTGAAGAAAAACAACAATTATAAATAATAGCTCACTGTTGTCATGAACATTTCAAAATGTTAAACTTATTGCGAATGCTTCTACTATAATAGTCTACACAGGATCTATTCAGGAATAATATGCATGGAAGACTTTTTTGTCCATGGCTGATTGAGTTGTGCAAATAATGAGTAACTCAACATGTTCTCACCTTGAATTCCTTCGGCTCTTTCTGTCTGTGTCTTGAACAAAGACAATGGTCCCGTGAGATTGCCTTGAAGATTTTCATGAGACAAAACCATTGTTTCTGCAATTTTTCTCAGTAGGGCGTCATCAATGTCTTTATGAAGCCAAATTTCATACTCCGATGTATAGAAGCATCCATTAATATTGCAATTATTCCTGTTTGAAAGAGGGCGATGAATATGTAATTTTATTTTTTACAAATATAAATAAAGCCACATTGCATTCTTTCAATAAAAAAGATGGTTTCCACACTTACCCATAGTTACCGACTAGGTAGGCTCTAATGAACTCTGGTAAACTTTTGAAAATTGTGTTCAAAACCTAAGAAATGATAGAGATTTAATAAAAGCTTGTAACTAAAAACAATTCTTTGATTAAACAAATAATTTAAAAATAAAAAAATGTGAGAACTTTTTTTTCTTTTACCTCTAGTATCCTGTATGGATCATTGTAATACCATATGGTATGTCTGATATAGAGCATTTGTTTAGTGGCATCATCTGAGTAAGACATTATAACACCGTTATGTACATTAACAGGTAACACAGTTTTTTTTCTAGTCTTAACAAATTTCCACTCTACAGCTAGTTTTTTTCTTGGATAAAGGTAGGGGATGTAAAATAGCTTACCTATGGTAGATACTTTGATTTTGAAAGGCTGCTCCAGTCTAATGGCTGCGTAGTTCTGTTGGTAATTGAAAACAGTTGGTTAAATGAAAGGTTTTACAAGAATACAATCATGAGTAAAGAGATAAATGAACATAAAGAAAATGGTCCAAGTGTACCAAAAGTACTTATATGAAGTAAAAGCTCTCAAATGTTTAAATACCATAGCTGGAATCCAAAGATATAATTGTGAAGTATCGTAGAGATTTCTCATCAGCATGTCTACTGAGCTTTGATCATGACCATTATACTGGCTGGCTGAGGTTAAATAGCTCCTAAAGTGAGAAAAAAAAACTATTGTATTTGCATTGTCCGAGAAGATTCCTTTGAGTGCACATGGGGGGCAAGTCACTTTTGGCTTTCATTGTGCTTAATCAATTTTAAAACAATGCTTAGAATATCATCTTACCCAATATGGTAGACGCCCAAGTGAACACCAGTATGGAATAATTTGCATGTCTCATTAGCAGTGCAGGATGAATCAGGCACACAGATGGCGTTATCAGCATAACTTACAAGTACATTGTCACAGCCGACATATGGTGAACAAAATCGACTGAAAGATGTAGATATGACATTATTACACCAGTACAACAAACAACAGAAAAAAAACAACACATTTCTAATGTCTTTCTTTTTTATGGGTTAGGAGTAAGCAGAATTGTGTAAAACATTTACATTTCTTTACAATCAGTAATGCATTACCTAGAATATGCATAGCTTTGTGTGGCCATGAGCCGAACTAGTTCTCTTTCATCTATGTTATTGAAGTATTGGGGATCATCTTTCAGACATTTTGGTGTCAATATGGTGAGATTCATTTCAATGTTGACCAGTGGATTGCTGACGGTCCTCCCTGGAAGAGAACACTCACAAAGTGTTAATAAAATACCCACCTATCATCAATGAACTTTATTTACATGTCAATAAGAATCCGGTGCATAATTCAAGTTACTTACAATCTCCTTCTAGGCAAGAGGTAGAGTTGAATGAAGTGTATGGACAGACATGGCATGAATTGTCTGCATAGCTCCAATACATATCTTGTGGACAAGGCTCACAGGTCAGTTTGTCAAGAGTCATGTAGTAACCAGGCTTGCATTTTTCTAGACATCCAAATGACAATATGTTATATAAATGTATCAATTCATCAAATGATAAATCAGTACCAACAAGCTATCCTTATATGCTCTATTTAAACCAGCTGAAACACAAAATAGTAGGGACCTCTTTCACTTACCTATACAGTAATGGTGTGAATTGGCACCTTTGGCTAAAGTGGTTTTTCCTTCATCACAAGCCACACATTTCTCTTTCAAAGCATACATGCCTTCTTCACATATTGCTAGAAATAGTTTTGTCAGCATGTTAAATATGAAAATATTTTTTTCAATACATTTTTGCATTATTGCTCACATTTTATATGTAAATGATTGAAAAATGAATCTATACGTTTGAGTAGCATAATGTCTAAAAAAAATATACCTTGAGAATAAAAAAAAATACGCTAACAAATCCCTAAACAGTTAATGATTTTTTGCTTAGGTCTATCCTTTTCTTTAAATTAAAATTCAGTAGGAGCTAGATACCTTGACAAACAGGTACAGACTCAGAGTTAAGACATGTGCTGTTGGATGGACATATTCCATAAGACTGGCACATTTTGTATACTGTGGATTGTAATGGAGAAAAGGAAAAGTTATCAGTGTTCTTTCTAACATTAAACAACCATGTTCGGTTCATTTGTTCTAAAATAAGATTAGTTTAATTTTGTCCCAAAAACATACTTTTAGGATTCAAGTCTAGCCGAGCTTCCTCCTGAGTCTCATAAACTTTAAAGGACAGTATGTCAAAGTCAGTTCCATTGACTGTTATTGTTGGGGAGGCAGTAATGAAACGGTTGTAAATGAAATACATCATGTAAGAGTCAATAGATTGGCTGCCGTACACAGTGATGACATTATACAAGATGTCTGTGGTCAGTGTGCTGTGGATGAACAGATTTTAGAGACATATTGTGAAAAAGTTGGCCCAACATGATCGAGATTGATTTACCTAAGAAACTATATATACTTCTAAAAATACTACTTTATCATCAAATAACTTGTACCTATATTGAGTGCTATAGGGTGTTACAATTGTTCTAAAGGTTGTATAATAATACTGATCCAGCCAAGACTGTAAACTCTGTTGAAACTGAGAGACAATCTCATCGGTGTAGACCATTGGAGGTGATTGAGCTAAAGTAACTCTGATGTATACTGTAACAGATTTTAAAAAAATGAATTTGTCTACTAAAAGCCATAAAGCAAATAATTTAATTAGCAAAGGCTCTACAGTTTAACTCTGTACGAGATAGCTTTAATGTATTTCATGTTACTAGACAAACATTCAATGCAACTCACCAAACTTTTCAATGCCTGCGAAATAGAAAAATAAACAAAACATATCAGATCAACACAAGACAAATTTAAAATCTCAAAACTATTAGGTTCAGAAATATATTTAACAAAGATAGAAACTTGACTGATAAGCTAAAGCCTCACACACAATTCAGTGATGGCCCAATCAATAGAACAGAAAAATATATCTTTTGAAAGATAACTTCAGCTACCTTAAAATTCTACAAAATCAAATATGTTTACGCCACTTGCTGATAAGTAAATAATATGACACACTTTTCACAAATACTTACAAAGAAAACTTCCATAAGTGTTGTAACATTTCAAGTTTTCAGCACAAGGGCTAGAAGTTTGATTGCATTCATCGATGTCCCGTTCACAAGAGGCAGTGTAAAATCCTGGCTTACAGGTACAATTTCCTGTAATGCTGTCACAGCTTTCTGTATTTTCTGGGTGGCAGTTACATGTAGAGTTACAATCAGATCCAAAGGTCAAGCCACTGCATGCTATAAAGAGAAAATAGTGATTAGACTCATGGCACATCCTAAATGAAATTTAAACCACAGGATATATTAAAGAGAAAAACTATACCTTCACAAATGTTGGGGTTGTTAGGATTGTGTTTAAAGCCTTCATGACAGCGACACTCGTAATAACCAACTCTGTTCACACAATCTGAATGCTGGTCACAAGGAGCGTATAGAGAGCATCGATCTAAGATTTTCTCACATGATGCACCTTCAAAGTCAGATGTACACCTGCATGTGCCTTGATTTTTTTCACAAACCACTGTGTTGTTTTGGGTACAGTTGCATTTTTCTGTGCAGTTTTCTCCCCATGTCCAATTGCCACATGCTGTTGTTGCAACAAAACAAAAGAGACAATTATTTTATTATCTGTATATCTCTTACAAAGAGTGCACCAGTAATAAAGTTTAGAGATAGTTTCTACCTTACCTTCAACACAATCATAATTCATATTGCCATTGTCAGAGATGATGAAATTTCCTCCACTGCAGAAGAATTGAGCAACTGAAAGACTGTTGATCAATTCTTTCCAGTTGATTGCTGCATGTTGAAGAAAAACAACAATTATAAATAATAGCTCACTGTTGTCATGAACATTTCAAAATGTTAAACTTATTGCGAATGCTTCTACTATAATAGTCTACACAGGATCTATTCAGGAATAATATGCATGGAAGACTTTTTTGTCCATGGCTGATTGAGTTGTGCAAATAATGAGTAACTCAACATGTTCTCACCTTGAATTCCTTCGGCTCTTTCTGTCTGTGTCTTGAACAAAGACAATGGTCCCGTGAGATTGCCTTGAAGATTTTCATGAGACAAAACCATTGTTTCTGCAATTTTTCTCAGTAGGGCGTCATCAATGTCTTTACGAAGCCAAATTTCATACTCCGATGTATAGAAGCATCCATTAATATTGCAATTATTCCTGTTTGAAAGAGGGCGATGAATATGTAATTTTTTTTTTTACAAATATAAATAAAGCCACATTGCATTCTTTCAATAAAAAAGATGGTTTCCACACTTACCCATAGTTACCGACTAGGTAGGCTCTAATGAACTCTGGTAAACTTTTGAAAATTGTGTTCAAAACCTAAGAAATGATAGAGATTTAATGAAAGCTTGTAACTAAAAACAATTCTTTGATTAAACAAATAATTTAAAAATAAAAAAAAAGTGAGAACTTTTTTTTCTTTTACCTCTAGTATCCTGTATGGATCATTGTAATACCATATGGTATGTCTGATATAGAGCATTTGTTTAGTGGCATCATCTGAGTAAGACATTATAACACCGTTATGTACATTAACAGGTAACACAGTTTTTTTTCTAGTCTTAACAAATTTCCACTCTACAGCTAGTTTTTTTCTTGGATAAAGGTAGGGGATGTAAAAAAGCTTACCTATGGTAGATACTTTGATTTTGAAAGGCTGCTCCAGTCTAATGGCTGCGTAGTTCTGTTGGTAATTGAAAACAGTTGGTTAAATGAAAGGTTTTACAAGAATACAATCATGAGTAAAGAGATAAATGAACATAAAGAAAATGGTCCAAGTGTACCAAAAGTACTTATATGAAGTAAAAGCTCTCAAATGTTTAAATACCATAGCTGGAATCCAAAGATATAATTGTGAAGTATCGTAGAGATTTCTCATCAGCATGTCTACTGAGCTTTGATCATGACCATTATACTGGCTGGCTGAGGTTAAATAGCTCCTAAAGTGAGAAAAAAAACTAATGTATTTGCATTGTCCGAGAAGATTCCTTTGAGTGCACATGGGGGGCAAGTCACTTTTGGCTTTCATTGTGCTTAATCAATTTTAAAACAATGCTTAGAATATCATCTTACCCAATATGGTAGACGCCCAAGTGAACACCAGTATGGAATAATTTGCATGTCTCATTAGCAGTGCAGGATGAATCAGGCACACAGATGGCGTTATCAGCATAACTTACAAGTACATTGTCACAGCCGACATATGGTGAACAAAATCGACTGAAAGATGTAGATATGACATTATTACACCAGTACAACAAACAACAGAAAAAAAACAACACATTTCTAATGTCTTTCTTTTTTATGGGTTAGGAGTAAGCAGAATTGTGTAAAACATTTACATTTCTTTACAATCAGTAATGCATTACCTAGAATATGCATAGCTTTGTGTGGCCATGAGCCGAACTAGTTCTCTTTCATCTATGTTATTGAAGTATTGGGGATCATCTTTCAGACATTTTGGTGTCAATATGGTGAGATTCATTTCAATGTTGACCAGTGGATTGCTGACGGTCCTCCCTGGAAGAGAACACTCACAAAGTGTTAATAAAATACCCACCTATCATCAATGAACTTTATTTACATGTCAATAAGAATCCGGTGCATAATTCAAGTTACTTACAATCTCCTTCTAGGCAAGAGGTAGAGTTGAATGAAGTGTATGGACAGACATGGCATGAATTGTCTGCATAGCTCCAATACATATCTTGTGGACAAGGCTCACAGGTCAGTTTGTCAAGAGTCATGTAGTAACCAGGCTTGCATTTTTCTAGACATCCAAATGACAATATGTTATATAAATGTATCAATTCATCAAATGATAAATCAGTACCAACAAGCTATCCTTATATGCTCTATTTAAACCAGCTGAAACACAAAATAGTAGGGACCTCTTTCACTTACCTATACAGTAATGGTGTGAATTGGCACCTTTGGCTAAAGTGGTTTTTCCTTCATCACAAGCCACACATTTCTCTTTCAAAGCATACATGCCTTCTTCACATATTGCTAGAAATAGTTTTGTCAGCATGTTAAATATGAAAATATTTTTTTCAATACATTTTTTCATTATTGCTCACATTTTATATGTAAATGATTGAAAAATGAATCTATACGTTTGAGTAGCATAATGTCTAAAAAAAATATACCTTGAGAATAAAAAAAAATACGCTAACAAATCCCTAAACAGTTAATGATTTTTTGCTTAGGTCTATCCTTTTCTTTAAATTAAAATTCAGTAGGAGCTAGATACCTTGACAAACAGGTACAGACTCAGAGTTAAGACATGTGCTGTTGGATGGACATATTCCATAAGACTGGCACATTTTGTATACTGTGGATTGTAATGGAGAAAAGGAAAAGTTATCAGTGTTCTTTCTAACATTAAACAACCATGTTCGGTTCATTTGTTCTAAAATAAGATTAGTTTAATTTTGTCCCAAAAACATACTTTTAGGATTCAAGTCTAGCCGAGCTTCCTCCTGAGTCTCATAAACTTTAAAGGACAGTATGTCAAAGTCAGTTCCATTGACTGTTATTGTTGGGGAGGCAGTAATGAAACGGTTGTAAATGAAATACATCATGTAAGAGTCAATAGATTGGCTGCCGTACACAGTGATGACATTATACAAGATGTCTGTGGTCAGTGTGCTGTGGATGAACAGATTTTAGAGACATATTGTGAAAAAGTTGGCCCAACATGATCGAGATTGATTTACCTAAGAAACTATATATACTTCTAAAAATACTACTTTATCATCAAATAACTTGTACCTATATTGAGTGCTATAGGGTGTTACAATTGTTCTAAAGGTTGTATAATAATACTGATCCAGCCAAGACTGTAAACTCTGTTGAAACTGAGAGACAATCTCATCGGTGTAGACCATTGGAGGTGATTGAGCTAAAGTAACTCTGATGTATACTGTAACAGATTTTAAAAAAATGAATTTGTCTACTAAAAGCCATAAAGCAAATAATTTAATTAGCAAAGGCTCTACAGTTTAACTCTGTACGAGATAGCTTTAATGTATTTCATGTTACTAGACAAACATTCAATGCAACTCACCAAACTTTTCAATGCCTGCGAAATAGAAAAATAAACAAAACATATCAGATCAACACAAGACAAATTTAAAATCTCAGAAATATATTTAACAAAGATAGAAACTTGACTGATAAGCTAAAGCCTCACACACAATTCAGTGATGGCCCAATCAATAGAACAGAAAAATATATCTTTTGAAAGATAACTTCAGCTACCTTAAAATTCTACAAAATCAAATATGTTTACGCCACTTGCTGATAAGTAAATAATATGACACACTTTTCACAAATACTTACAAAGAAAACTTCCATAAGTGTTGTAACATTTCAAGTTTTCAGCACAAGGGCTAGAAGTTTGATTGCATTCATCGATGTCCCGTTCACAAGAGGCAGTGTAAAATCCTGGCTTACAGGTACAATTTCCTGTAATGCTGTCACAGCTTTCTGTATTTTCTGGGTGGCAGTTACATGTAGAGTTACAATCAGATCCAAAGGTCAAGCCACTGCATGCTATAAAGAGAAAATAGTGATTAGACTCATGGCACATCCTAAATGAAATTTAAACCACAGGATATATTAAAGAGAAAAACTATACCTTCACAAATGTTGGGGTTGTTAGGATTGTGTTTAAAGCCTTCATGACAGCGACACTCGTAATAACCAACTCTGTTCACACAATCTGAATGCTGGTCACAAGGAGCGTATAGAGAGCATCGATCTAAGATTTTCTCACATGATGCACCTTCAAAGTCAGATGTACACCTGCATGTGCCTTGATTTTTTTCACAAACCACTGTGTTGTTTTGGGTACAGTTGCATTTTTCTGTGCAGTTTTCTCCCCATGTCCAATTGCCACATGCTGTTGTTGCAACAAAACAAAAGAGACAATTATTTTATTATCTGTATATCTCTTACAAAGAGTGCACCAGTAATAAAGTTTAGAGATAGTTTCTACCTTACCTTCAACACAATCATAATTCATATTGCCATTGTCAGAGATGATGAAATTTCCTCCACTGCAGAAGAATTGAGCAACTGAAAGACTGTTGATCAATTCTTTCCAGTTGATTGCTGCATGTTGAAGAAAAACAACAATTATAAATAATAGCTCACTGTTGTCATGAACATTTCAAAATGTTAAACTTATTGCGAATGCTTCTACTATAATAGTCTACACAGGATCTATTCAGGAATAATATGCATGGAAGACTTTTTTGTCCATGGCTGATTGAGTTGTGCAAATAATGAGTAACTCAACATGTTCTCACCTTGAATTCCTTCGGCTCTTTCTGTCTGTGTCTTGAACAAAGACAATGGTCCCGTGAGATTGCCTTGAAGATTTTCATGAGACAAAACCATTGTTTCTGCAATTTTTCTCAGTAGGGCGTCATCAATGTCTTTATGAAGCCAAATTTCATACTCCGATGTATAGAAGCATCCATTAATATTGCAATTATTCCTGTTTGAAAGAGGGCGATGAATATGTAATTTTATTTTTTACAAATATAAATAAAGCCACATTGCATTCTTTCAATAAAAAAGATGGTTTCCACACTTACCCATAGTTACCGACTAGGTAGGCTCTAATGAACTCTGGTAAACTTTTGAAAATTGTGTTCAAAACCTAAGAAATGATAGAGATTTAATAAAAGCTTGTAACTAAAAACAATTCTTTGATTAAACAAATAATTTAAAAATAAAAAAATGTGAGAACTTTTTTTTCTTTTACCTCTAGTATCCTGTATGGATCATTGTAATACCATATGGTATGTCTGATATAGAGCATTTGTTTAGTGGCATCATCTGAGTAAGACATTATAACACCGTTATGTACATTAACAGGTAACACAGTTTTTTTTCTAGTCTTAACAAATTTCCACTCTACAGCTAGTTTTTTTCTTGGATAAAGGTAGGGGATGTAAAATAGCTTACCTATGGTAGATACTTTGATTTTGAAAGGCTGCTCCAGTCTAATGGCTGCGTAGTTCTGTTGGTAATTGAAAACAGTTGGTTAAATGAAAGGTTTTACAAGAATACAATCATGAGTAAAGAGATAAATGAACATAAAGAAAATGGTCCAAGTGTACCAAAAGTACTTATATGAAGTAAAAGCTCTCAAATGTTTAAATACCATAGCTGGAATCCAAAGATATAATTGTGAAGTATCGTAGAGATTTCTCATCAGCATGTCTACTGAGCTTTGATCATGACCATTATACTGGCTGGCTGAGGTTAAATAGCTCCTAAAGTGAGAAAAAAAAACTATTGTATTTGCATTGTCCGAGAAGATTCCTTTGAGTGCACATGGGGGGCAAGTCACTTTTGGCTTTCATTGTGCTTAATCAATTTTAAAACAATGCTTAGAATATCATCTTACCCAATATGGTAGACGCCCAAGTGAACACCAGTATGGAATAATTTGCATGTCTCATTAGCAGTGCAGGATGAATCAGGCACACAGATGGCGTTATCAGCATAACTTACAAGTACATTGTCACAGCCGACATATGGTGAACAAAATCGACTGAAAGATGTAGATATGACATTATTACACCAGTACAACAAACAACAGAAAAAAAACAACACATTTCTAATGTCTTTCTTTTTTATGGGTTAGGAGTAAGCAGAATTGTGTAAAACATTTACATTTCTTTACAATCAGTAATGCATTACCTAGAATATGCATAGCTTTGTGTGGCCATGAGCCGAACTAGTTCTCTTTCATCTATGTTATTGAAGTATTGGGGATCATCTTTCAGACATTTTGGTGTCAATATGGTGAGATTCATTTCAATGTTGACCAGTGGATTGCTGACGGTCCTCCCTGGAAGAGAACACTCACAAAGTGTTAATAAAATACCCACCTGTCATCAATGAACTTTATTTACATGTCAATAAGAATCCGGTGCATAATTCAAGTTACTTACAATCTCCTTCTAGGCAAGAGGTAGAGTTGAATGAAGTGTATGGACAGACATGGCATGAATTGTCTGCATAGCTCCAATACATATCTTGTGGACAAGGCTCACAGGTCAGTTTGTCAAGAGTCATGTAGTAACCAGGCTTGCATTTTTCTAGACATCCAAATGACAATATGTTATATAAATGTATCAATTCATCAAATGATAAATCAGTACCAACAAGCTATCCTTATATGCTCTATTTAAACCAGCTGAAACACAAAATAGTAGGGACCTCTTTCACTTACCTATACAGTAATGGTGTGAATTGGCACCTTTGGCTAAAGTGGTTTTTCCTTCATCACAAGCCACACATTTCTCTTTCAAAGCATACATGCCTTCTTCACATATTGCTAGAAATAGTTTTGTCAGCATGTTAAATATGAAAATATTTTTTTCAATACATTTTTTCATTATTGCTCACATTTTATATGTAAATGATTGAAAAATGAATCTATACGTTTGAGTAGCATAATGTCTAAAAAAAATATACCTTGAGAATAAAAAAAAATACGCTAACAAATCCCTAAACAGTTAATGATTTTTTGCTTAGGTCTATCCTTTTCTTTAAATTAAAATTCAGTAGGAGCTAGATACCTTGACAAACAGGTACAGACTCAGAGTTAAGACATGTGCTGTTGGATGGACATATTCCATAAGACTGGCACATTTTGTATACTGTGGATTGTAATGGAGAAAAGGAAAAGTTATCAGTGTTCTTTCTAACATTAAACAACCATGTTCGGTTCATTTGTTCTAAAATAAGATTAGTTTAATTTTGTCCCAAAAACATACTTTTAGGATTCAAGTCTAGCCGAGCTTCCTCCTGAGTCTCATAAACTTTAAAGGACAGTATGTCAAAGTCAGTTCCATTGACTGTTATTGTTGGGGAGGCAGTAATGAAACGGTTGTAAATGAAATACATCATGTAAGAGTCAATAGATTGGCTGCCGTACACAGTGATGACATTATACAAGATGTCTGTGGTCAGTGTGCTGTGGATGAACAGATTTTAGAGACATATTGTGAAAAAGTTGGCCCAACATGATCGAGATTGATTTACCTAAGAAACTATATATACTTCTAAAAATACTACTTTATCATCAAATAACTTGTACCTATATTGAGTGCTATAGGGTGTTACAATTGTTCTAAAGGTTGTATAATAATACTGATCCAGCCAAGACTGTAAACTCTGTTGAAACTGAGAGACAATCTCATCGGTGTAGACCATTGGAGGTGATTGAGCTAAAGTAACTCTGATGTATACTGTAACAGATTTTAAAAAAATGAATTTGTCTACTAAAAGCCATAAAGCAAATGATTTAATTAGCAAAGGCTCTACAGTTTAACTCTGTACGAGATAGCTTTAATGTATTTCATGTTACTAGACAAACATTCAATGCAACTCACCAAACTTTTCAATGCCTGCGAAATAGAAAAATAAACAAAACATATCAGATCAACACAAGACAAATTTAAAATCTCAAAACTATTAGGTTCAGAAATATATTTAACAAAGATAGAAACTTGACTGATAAGCTAAAGCCTCACACACAATTCAGTGATGGCCCAATCAATAGAACAGAAAAATATATCTTTTGAAAGATAACTTCAGCTACCTTAAAATTCTACAAAATCAAATATGTTTACGCCACTTGCTGATAAGTAAATAATATGACACACTTTTCACAAATACTTACAAAGAAAACTTCCATAAGTGTTGTAACATTTCAAGTTTTCAGCACAAGGGCTAGAAGTTTGATTGCATTCATCGATGTCCCGTTCACAAGAGGCAGTGTAAAATCCTGGCTTACAGGTACAATTTCCTGTAATGCTGTCACAGCTTTCTGTATTTTCTGGGTGGCAGTTACATGTAGAGTTACAATCAGATCCAAAGGTCAAGCCACTGCATGCTATAAAGAGAAAATAGTGATTAGACTCATGGCACATCCTAAATGAAATTTAAACCACAGGATATATTAAAGAGAAAAACTATACCTTCACAAATGTTGGGGTTGTTAGGATTGTGTTTAAAGCCTTCATGACAGCGACACTCGTAATAACCAACTCTGTTCACACAATCTGAATGCTGGTCACAAGGAGCGTATAGAGAGCATCGATCTAAGATTTTCTCACATGATGCACCTTCAAAGTCAGATGTACACCTGCATGTGCCTTGATTTTTTTCACAAACCACTGTGTTGTTTTGGGTACAGTTGCATTTTTCTGTGCAGTTTTCTCCCCATGTCCAATTGCCACATGCTGTTGTTGCAACAAAACAAAAGAGACAATTATTTTATTATCTGTATATCTCTTACAAAGAGTGCACCAGTAATAAAGTTTAGAGATAGTTTCTACCTTACCTTCAACACAATCATAATTCATATTGCCATTGTCAGAGATGATGAAATTTCCTCCACTGCAGAAGAATTGAGCAACTGAAAGACTGTTGATCAATTCTTTCCAGTTGATTGCTGCATGTTGAAGAAAAACAACAATTATAAATAATAGCTCACTGTTGTCATGAACATTTCAAAATGTTAAACTTATTGCGAATGCTTCTACTATAATAGTCTACACAGGATCTATTCAGGAATAATATGCATGGAAGACTTTTTTGTCCATGGCTGATTGAGTTGTGCAAATAATGAGTAACTCAACATGTTCTCACCTTGAATTCCTTCGGCTCTTTCTGTCTGTGTCTTGAACAAAGACAATGGTCCCGTGAGATTGCCTTGAAGATTTTCATGAGACAAAACCATTGTTTCTGCAATTTTTCTCAGTAGGGCGTCATCAATGTCTTTACGAAGCCAAATTTCATACTCCGATGTATAGAAGCATCCATTAATATTGCAATTATTCCTGTTTGAAAGAGGGCGATGAATATGTAATTTTATTTTTTACAAATATAAATAAAGCCACATTGCATTCTTTCAATAAAAAAGATGGTTTCCACACTTACCCATAGTTACCGACTAGGTAGGCTCTAATGAACTCTGGTAAACTTTTGAAAATTGTGTTCAAAACCTAAGAAATGATAGAGATTTAATGAAAGCTTGTAACTAAAAACAATTCTTTGATTAAACAAATAATTTAAAAATAAAAAAATGTGAGAACTTTTTTTTCTTTTACCTCTAGTATCCTGTATGGATCATTGTAATACCATATGGTATGTCTGATATAGAGCATTTGTTTAGTGGCATCATCTGAGTAAGACATTATAACACCGTTATGTACATTAACAGGTAACACAGTTTTTTTTCTAGTCTTAACAAATTTCCACTCTACAGCTAGTTTTTTTCTTGGATAAAGGTAGGGGATGTAAAATAGCTTACCTATGGTAGATACTTTGATTTTGAAAGGCTGCTCCAGTCTAATGGCTGCGTAGTTCTGTTGGTAATTGAAAACAGTTGGTTAAATGAAAGGTTTTACAAGAATACAATCATGAGTAAAGAGATAAATGAACATAAAGAAAATGGTCCAAGTGTACCAAAAGTACTTATATGAAGTAAAAGCTCTCAAATGTTTAAATACCATAGCTGGAATCCAAAGATATAATTGTGAAGTATCGTAGAGATTTCTCATCAGCATGTCTACTGAGCTTTGATCATGACCATTATACTGGCTGGCTGAGGTTAAATAGCTCCTAAAGTGAGAAAAAAAAACTAATGTATTTGCATTGTCCGAGAAGATTCCTTTGAGTGCACATGGGGGGCAAGTCACTTTTGGCTTTCATTGTGCTTAATCAATTTTAAAACAATGCTTAGAATATCATCTTACCCAATATGGTAGACGCCCAAGTGAACACCAGTATGGAATAATTTGCATGTCTCATTAGCAGTGCAGGATGAATCAGGCACACAGATGGCGTTATCAGCATAACTTACAAGTACATTGTCACAGCCGACATATGGTGAACAAAATCGACTGAAAGATGTAGATATGACATTATTACACCAGTACAACAAACAACAGAAAAAAAACAACACATTTCTAATGTCTTTCTTTTTTATGGGTTAGGAGTAAGCAGAATTGTGTAAAACATTTACATTTCTTTACAATCAGTAATGCATTACCTAGAATATGCATAGCTTTGTGTGGCCATGAGCCGAACTAGTTCTCTTTCATCTATGTTATTGAAGTATTGGGGATCATCTTTCAGACATTTTGGTGTCAATATGGTGAGATTCATTTCAATGTTGACCAGTGGATTGCTGACGGTCCTCCCTGGAAGAGAACACTCACAAAGTGTTAATAAAATACCCACCTATCATCAATGAACTTTATTTACATGTCAATAAGAATCCGGTGCATAATTCAAGTTACTTACAATCTCCTTCTAGGCAAGAGGTAGAGTTGAATGAAGTGTATGGACAGACATGGCATGAATTGTCTGCATAGCTCCAATACATATCTTGTGGACAAGGCTCACAGGTCAGTTTGTCAAGAGTCATGTAGTAACCAGGCTTGCATTTTTCTAGACATCCAAATGACAATATGTTATATAAATGTATCAATTCATCAAATGATAAATCAGTACCAACAAGCTATCCTTATATGCTCTATTTAAACCAGCTGAAACACAAAATAGTAGGGACCTCTTTCACTTACCTATACAGTAATGGTGTGAATTGGCACCTTTGGCTAAAGTGGTTTTTCCTTCATCACAAGCCACACATTTCTCTTTCAAAGCATACATGCCTTCTTCACATATTGCTAGAAATAGTTTTGTCAGCATGTTAAATATGAAAATATTTTTTTCAATACATTTTTTCATTATTGCTCACATTTTATATGTAAATGATTGAAAAATGAATCTATACGTTTGAGTAGCATAATGTCTAAAAAAAATATACCTTGAGAATAAAAAAAAATACGCTAACAAATCCCTAAACAGTTAATGATTTTTTGCTTAGGTCTATCCTTTTCTTTAAATTAAAATTCAGTAGGAGCTAGATACCTTGACAAACAGGTACAGACTCAGAGTTAAGACATGTGCTGTTGGATGGACATATTCCATAAGACTGGCACATTTTGTATACTGTGGATTGTAATGGAGAAAAGGAAAAGTTATCAGTGTTCTTTCTAACATTAAACAACCATGTTCGGTTCATTTGTTCTAAAATAAGATTAGTTTAATTTTGTCCCAAAAACATACTTTTAGGATTCAAGTCTAGCCGAGCTTCCTCCTGAGTCTCATAAACTTTAAAGGACAGTATGTCAAAGTCAGTTCCATTGACTGTTATTGTTGGGGAGGCAGTAATGAAACGGTTGTAAATGAAATACATCATGTAAGAGTCAATAGATTGGCTGCCGTACACAGTGATGACATTATACAAGATGTCTGTGGTCAGTGTGCTGTGGATGAACAGATTTTAGAGACATATTGTGAAAAAGTTGGCCCAACATGATCGAGATTGATTTACCTAAGAAACTATATATACTTCTAAAAATACTACTTTATCATCAAATAACTTGTACCTATATTGAGTGCTATAGGGTGTTACAATTGTTCTAAAGGTTGTATAATAATACTGATCCAGCCAAGACTGTAAACTCTGTTGAAACTGAGAGACAATCTCATCGGTGTAGACCATTGGAGGTGATTGAGCTAAAGTAACTCTGATGTATACTGTAACAGATTAAAAAAAAATGAATTTGTCTACTAAAAGCCATAAAGCAAATGATTTAATTAGCAAAGGCTCTACAGTTTAACTCTGTACGAGATAGCTTTAATGTATTTCATGTTACTAGACAAACATTCAATGCAACTCACCAAACTTTTCAATGCCTGCGAAATAGAAAAATAAACAAAACATATCAGATCAACACAAGACAAATTTAAAATCTCAAAACTATTAGGTTCAGAAATATATTTAACAAAGATAGAAACTTGACTGATAAGCTAAAGCCTCACACACAATTCAGTGATGGCCCAATCAATAGAACAGAAAAATATATCTTTTGAAAGATAACTTCAGCTACCTTAAAATTCTACAAAATCAAATATGTTTACGCCACTTGCTGATAAGTAAATAATATGACACACTTTTCACAAATACTTACAAAGAAAACTTCCATAAGTGTTGTAACATTTCAAGTTTTCAGCACAAGGGCTAGAAGTTTGATTGCATTCATCGATGTCCCGTTCACAAGAGGCAGTGTAAAATCCTGGCTTACAGGTACAATTTCCTGTAATGCTGTCACAGCTTTCTGTATTTTCTGGGTGGCAGTTACATGTAGAGTTACAATCAGATCCAAAGGTCAAGCCACTGCATGCTATAAAGAGAAAATAGTGATTAGACTCATGGCACATCCTAAATGAAATTTAAACCACAGGATATATTAAAGAGAAAAACTATACCTTCACAAATGTTGGGGTTGTTAGGATTGTGTTTAAAGCCTTCATGACAGCGACACTCGTAATAACCAACTCTGTTCACACAATCTGAATGCTGGTCACAAGGAGCGTATAGAGAGCATCGATCTAAGATTTTCTCACATGATGCACCTTCAAAGTCAGATGTACACCTGCATGTGCCTTGATTTTTTTCACAAACCACTGTGTTGTTTTGGGTACAGTTGCATTTTTCTGTGCAGTTTTCTCCCCATGTCCAATTGCCACATGCTGTTGTTGCAACAAAACAAAAGAGACAATTATTTTATTATCTGTATATCTCTTACAAAGAGTGCACCAGTAATAAAGTTTAGAGATAGTTTCTACCTTACCTTCAACACAATCATAATTCATATTGCCATTGTCAGAGATGATGAAATTTCCTCCACTGCAGAAGAATTGAGCAACTGAAAGACTGTTGATCAATTCTTTCCAGTTGATTGCTGCATGTTGAAGAAAAACAACAATTATAAATAATAGCTCACTGTTGTCATGAACATTTCAAAATGTTAAACTTATTGCGAATGCTTCTACTATAATAGTCTACACAGGATCTATTCAGGAATAATATGCATGGAAGACTTTTTTGTCCATGGCTGATTGAGTTGAGCAAATAATGAGTAACTCAACATGTTCTCACCTTGAATTCCTTCGGCTCTTTCTGTCTGTGTCTTGAACAAAGACAATGGTCCCGTGAGATTGCCTTGAAGATTTTCATGAGACAAAACCATTGTTTCTGCAATTTTTCTCAGTAGGGCGTCATCAATGTCTTTACGAAGCCAAATTTCATACTCCGATGTATAGAAGCATCCATTAATATTGCAATTATTCCTGTTTGAAAGAGGGCGATGAATATGTAATTTTATTTTTTACAAATATAAATAAAGCCACATTGCATTCTTTCAATAAAAAAGATGGTTTCCACACTTACCCATAGTTACCGACTAGGTAGGCTCTAATGAACTCTGGTAAACTTTTGAAAATTGTGTTCAAAACCTAAGAAATGATAGAGATTTAATGAAAGCTTGTAACTAAAAACAATTCTTTGATTAAACAAATAATTTAAAAATAAAAAAAAAGTGAGAACTTTTTTTTCTTTTACCTCTAGTATCCTGTATGGATCATTGTAATACCATATGGTATGTCTGATATAGAGCATTTGTTTAGTGGCATCATCTGAGTAAGACATTATAACACCGTTATGTACATTAACAGGTAACACAGTTTTTTTTCTAGTCTTAACAAATTTCCACTCTACAGCTAGTTTTTTTCTTGGATAAAGGTAGGGGATGTAAAATAGCTTACCTATGGTAGATACTTTGATTTTGAAAGGCTGCTCCAGTCTAATGGCTGCGTAGTTCTGTTGGTAATTGAAAACAGTTGGTTAAATGAAAGGTTTTACAAGAATACAATCATGAGTAAAGAGATAAATGAACATAAAGAAAATGGTCCAAGTGTACCAAAAGTACTTATATGAAGTAAAAGCTCTCAAATGTTTAAATACCATAGCTGGAATCCAAAGATATAATTGTGAAGTATCGTAGAGATTTCTCATCAGCATGTCTACTGAGCTTTGATCATGACCATTATACTGGCTGGCTGAGGTTAAATAGCTCCTAAAGTGAGAAAAAAAACTAATGTATTTGCATTGTCCGAGAAGATTCCTTTGAGTGCACATGGGGGGCAAGTCACTTTTGGCTTTCATTGTGCTTAATCAATTTTAAAACAATGCTTAGAATATCATCTTACCCAATATGGTAGACGCCCAAGTGAACACCAGTATGGAATAATTTGCATGTCTCATTAGCAGTGCAGGATGAATCAGGCACACAGATGGCGTTATCAGCATAACTTACAAGTACATTGTCACAGCCGACATATGGTGAACAAAATCGACTGAAAAATGTAGATATGACATTATTACACCAGTACAACAAACAACAGAAAAAAAACAACACATTTCTAATGTCTTTCTTTTTTATGGGTTAGGAGTAAGCAGAATTGTGTAAAACATTTACATTTCTTTACAATCAGTAATGCATTACCTAGAATATGCATAGCTTTGTGTGGCCATGAGCCGAACTAGTTCTCTTTCATCTATGTTATTGAAGTATTGGGGATCATCTTTCAGACATTTTGGTGTCAATATGGTGAGATTCATTTCAATGTTGACCAGTGGATTGCTGACGGTCCTCCCTGGAAGAGAACACTCACAAAGTGTTAATAAAATACCCACCTATCATCAATGAACTTTATTTACATGTCAATAAGAATTCGGTGCATAATTCAAGTTACTTACAATCTCCTTCTAGGCAAGAGGTAGAGTTGAATGAAGTGTATGGACAGACATGGCATGAATTGTCTGCATAGCTCCAATACATATCTTGTGGACAAGGCTCACAGGTCAGTTTGTCAAGAGTCATGTAGTAACCAGGCTTGCATTTTTCTAGACATCCAAATGACAATATGTTATATAAATGTATCAATTCATCAAATGATAAATCAGTACCAACAAGCTATCCTTATATGCTCTATTTAAACCAGCTGAAACACAAAATAGTAGGGACCTCTTTCACTTACCTATACAGTAATGGTGTGAATTGGCACCTTTGGCTAAAGTGGTTTTTCCTTCATCACAAGCCACACATTTCTCTTTCAAAGCATACATGCCTTCTTCACATATTGCTAGAAATAGTTTTGTCAGCATGTTAAATATGAAAATATTTTTTTCAATACATTTTTTCATTATTGCTCACATTTTATATGTAAATGATTGAAAAATGAATCTATACGTTTGAGTAGCATAATGTCTAAAAAAAATATACCTTGAGAATAAAAAAAAATACGCTAACAAATCCCTAAACAGTTAATGATTTTTTGCTTAGGTCTATCCTTTTCTTTAAATTAAAATTCAGTAGGAGCTAGATACCTTGACAAACAGGTACAGACTCAGAGTTAAGACATGTGCTGTTGGATGGACATATTCCATAAGACTGGCACATTTTGTATACTGTGGATTGTAATGGAGAAAAGGAAAAGTTATCAGTGTTCTTTCTAACATTAAACAACCATGTTCGGTTCATTTGTTCTAAAATAAGATTAGTTTAATTTTGTCCCAAAAACATACTTTTAGGATTCAAGTCTAGCCGAGCTTCCTCCTGAGTCTCATAAACTTTAAAGGACAGTATGTCAAAGTCAGTTCCATTGACTGTTATTGTTGGGGAGGCAGTAATGAAACGGTTGTAAATGAAATACATCATGTAAGAGTCAATAGATTGGCTGCCGTACACAGTGATGACATTATACAAGATGTCTGTGGTCAGTGTGCTGTGGATGAACAGATTTTAGAGACATATTGTGAAAAAGTTGGCCCAACATGATCGAGATTGATTTACCTAAGAAACTATATATACTTCTAAAAATACTACTTTATCATCAAATAACTTGTACCTATATTGAGTGCTATAGGGTGTTACAATTGTTCTAAAGGTTGTATAATAATACTGATCCAGCCAAGACTGTAAACTCTGTTGAAACTGAGAGACAATCTCATCGGTGTAGACCATTGGAGGTGATTGAGCTAAAGTAACTCTGATGTATACTGTAACAGATTTTTAAAAAATGAATTTGTCTACTAAAAGCCATAAAGCAAATGATTTAATTAGCAAAGGCTCTACAGTTTAACTCTGTACGAGATAGCTTTAATGTATTTCATGTTACTAGACAAACATTCAATGCAACTCACCAAACTTTTCAATGCCTGCGAAATAGAAAAATAAACAAAACATATCAGATCAACACAAGACAAATTTAAAATCTCAAAACTATTAGGTTCAGAAATATATTTAACAAAGATAGAAACTTGACTGATAAGCTAAAGCCTCACACACAATTCAGTGATGGCCCAATCAATAGAACAGAAAAATATATCTTTTGAAAGATAACTTCAGCTACCTTAAAATTCTACAAAATCAAATATGTTTACGCCACTTGCTGATAAGTAAATAATATGACACACTTTTCACAAATACTTACAAAGAAAACTTCCATAAGTGTTGTAACATTTCAAGTTTTCAGCACAAGGGCTAGAAGTTTGATTGCATTCATCGATGTCCCGTTCACAAGAGGCAGTGTAAAATCCTGGCTTACAGGTACAATTTCCTGTAATGCTGTCACAGCTTTCTGTATTTTCTGGGTGGCAGTTACATGTAGAGTTACAATCAGATCCAAAGGTCAAGCCACTGCATGCTATAAAGAGAAAATAGTGATTAGACTCATGGCACATCCTAAATGAAATTTAAACCACAGGATATATTAAAGAGAAAAACTATACCTTCACAAATGTTGGGGTTGTTAGGATTGTGTTTAAAGCCTTCATGACAGCGACACTCGTAATAACCAACTCTGTTCACACAATCTGAATGCTGGTCACAAGGAGCGTATAGAGAGCATCGATCTAAGATTTTCTCACATGATGCACCTTCAAAGTCAGATGTACACCTGCATGTGCCTTGATTTTTTTCACAAACCACTGTGTTGTTTTGGGTACAGTTGCATTTTTCTGTGCAGTTTTCTCCCCATGTCCAATTGCCACATGCTGTTGTTGCAACAAAACAAAAGAGACAATTATTTTATTATCTGTATATCTCTTACAAAGAGTGCACCAGTAATAAAGTTTAGAGATAGTTTCTACCTTACCTTCAACACAATCATAATTCATATTGCCATTGTCAGAGATGATGAAATTTCCTCCACTGCAGAAGAATTGAGCAACTGAAAGACTGTTGATCAATTCTTTCCAGTTGATTGCTGCATGTTGAAGAAAAACAACAATTATAAATAATAGCTCACTGTTGTCATGAACATTTCAAAATGTTAAACTTATTGCGAATGCTTCTACTATAATAGTCTACACAGGATCTATTCAGGAATAATATGCATGGAAGACTTTTTTGTCCATGGCTGATTGAGTTGTGCAAATAATGAGTAACTCAACATGTTCTCACCTTGAATTCCTTCGGCTCTTTCTGTCTGTGTCTTGAACAAAGACAATGGTCCCGTGAGATTGCCTTGAAGATTTTCATGAGACAAAACCATTGTTTCTGCAATTTTTCTCAGTAGGGCGTCATCAATGTCTTTACGAAGCCAAATTTCATACTCCGATGTATAGAAGCATCCATTAATATTGCAATTATTCCTGTTTGAAAGAGGGCGATGAATATGTAATTTTATTTTTTACAAATATAAATAAAGCCACATTGCATTCTTTCAATAAAAAAGATGGTTTCCACACTTACCCATAGTTACCGACTAGGTAGGCTCTAATGAACTCTGGTAAACTTTTGAAAATTGTGTTCAAAACCTAAGAAATGATAGAGATTTAATGAAAGCTTGTAACTAAAAACAATTCTTTGATTAAACAAATAATTTAAAAATAAAAAAATGTGAGAACTTTTTTTTCTTTTACCTCTAGTATCCTGTATGGATCATTGTAATACCATATGGTATGTCTGATATAGAGCATTTGTTTAGTGGCATCATCTGAGTAAGACATTATAACACCGTTATGTACATTAACAGGTAACACAGTTTTTTTTCTAGTCTTAACAAATTTCCACTCTACAGCTAGTTTTTTTCTTGGATAAAGGTAGGGGATGTAAAATAGCTTACCTATGGTAGATACTTTGATTTTGAAAGGCTGCTCCAGTCTAATGGCTGCGTAGTTCTGTTGGTAATTGAAAACAGTTGGTTAAATGAAAGGTTTTACAAGAATACAATCATGAGTAAAGAGATAAATGAACATAAAGAAAATGGTCCAAGTGTACCAAAAGTACTTATATGAAGTAAAAGCTCTCAAATGTTTAAATACCATAGCTGGAATCCAAAGATATAATTGTGAAGTATCGTAGAGATTTCTCATCAGCATGTCTACTGAGCTTTGATCATGACCATTATACTGGCTGGCTGAGGTTAAATAGCTCCTAAAGTGAGAAAAAAAAACTAATGTATTTGCATTGTCCGAGAAGATTCCTTTGAGTGCACATGGGGGGCAAGTCACTTTTGGCTTTCATTGTGCTTAATCAATTTTAAAACAATGCTTAGAATATCATCTTACCCAATATGGTAGACGCCCAAGTGAACACCAGTATGGAATAATTTGCATGTCTCATTAGCAGTGCAGGATGAATCAGGCACACAGATGGCGTTATCAGCATAACTTACAAGTACATTGTCACAGCCGACATATGGTGAACAAAATCGACTGAAAGATGTAGATATGACATTATTACACCAGTACAACAAACAACAGAAAAAAAACAACACATTTCTAATGTCTTTCTTTTTTATGGGTTAGGAGTAAGCAGAATTGTGTAAAACATTTACATTTCTTTACAATCAGTAATGCATTACCTAGAATATGCATAGCTTTGTGTGGCCATGAGCCGAACTAGTTCTCTTTCATCTATGTTATTGAAGTATTGGGGATCATCTTTCAGACATTTTGGTGTCAATATGGTGAGATTCATTTCAATGTTGACCAGTGGATTGCTGACGGTCCTCCCTGGAAGAGAACACTCACAAAGTGTTAATAAAATACCCACCTGTCATCAATGAACTTTATTTACATGTCAATAAGAATCCGGTGCATAATTCAAGTTACTTACAATCTCCTTCTAGGCAAGAGGTAGAGTTGAATGAAGTGTATGGACAGACATGGCATGAATTGTCTGCATAGCTCCAATACATATCTTGTGGACAAGGCTCACAGGTCAGTTTGTCAAGAGTCATGTAGTAACCAGGCTTGCATTTTTCTAGACATCCAAATGACAATATGTTATATAAATGTATCAATTCATCAAATGATAAATCAGTACCAACAAGCTATCCTTATATGCTCTATTTAAACCAGCTGAAACACAAAATAGTAGGGACCTCTTTCACTTACCTATACAGTAATGGTGTGAATTGGCACCTTTGGCTAAAGTGGTTTTTCCTTCATCACAAGCCACACATTTCTCTTTCAAAGCATACATGCCTTCTTCACATATTGCTAGAAATAGTTTTGTCAGCATGTTAAATATGAAAATATTTTTTTCAATACATTTTTTCATTATTGCTCACATTTTATATGTAAATGATTGAAAAATGAATCTATACGTTTGAGTAGCATAATGTCTAAAAAAAATATACCTTGAGAATAAAAAAAAATACGCTAACAAATCCCTAAACAGTTAATGATTTTTTGCTTAGGTCTATCCTTTTCTTTAAATTAAAATTCAGTAGGAGCTAGATACCTTGACAAACAGGTACAGACTCAGAGTTAAGACATGTGCTGTTGGATGGACATATTCCATAAGACTGGCACATTTTGTATACTGTGGATTGTAATGGAGAAAAGGAAAAGTTATCAGTGTTCTTTCTAACATTAAACAACCATGTTCGGTTCATTTGTTCTAAAATAAGATTAGTTTAATTTTGTCCCAAAAACATACTTTTAGGATTCAAGTCTAGCCGAGCTTCCTCCTGAGTCTCATAAACTTTAAAGGACAGTATGTCAAAGTCAGTTCCATTGACTGTTATTGTTGGGGAGGCAGTAATGAAACGGTTGTAAATGAAATACATCATGTAAGAGTCAATAGATTGGCTGCCGTACACAGTGATGACATTATACAAGATGTCTGTGGTCAGTGTGCTGTGGATGAACAGATTTTAGAGACATATTGTGAAAAAGTTGGCCCAACATGATCGAGATTGATTTACCTAAGAAACTATATATACTTCTAAAAATACTACTTTATCATCAAATAACTTGTACCTATATTGAGTGCTATAGGGTGTTACAATTGTTCTAAAGGTTGTATAATAATACTGATCCAGCCAAGACTGTAAACTCTGTTGAAACTGAGAGACAATCTCATCGGTGTAGACCATTGGAGGTGATTGAGCTAAAGTAACTCTGATGTATACTGTAACAGATTAAAAAAAAATGAATTTGTCTACTAAAAGCCATAAAGCAAATGATTTAATTAGCAAAGGCTCTACAGTTTAACTCTGTACGAGATAGCTTTAATGTATTTCATGTTACTAGACAAACATTCAATGCAACTCACCAAACTTTTCAATGCCTGCGAAATAGAAAAATAAACAAAACATATCAGATCAACACAAGACAAATTTAAAATCTCAAAACTATTAGGTTCAGAAATATATTTAACAAAGATAGAAACTTGACTGATAAGCTAAAGCCTCACACACAATTCAGTGATGGCCCAATCAATAGAACAGAAAAATATATCTTTTGAAAGATAACTTCAGCTACCTTAAAATTCTACAAAATCAAATATGTTTACGCCACTTGCTGATAAGTAAATAATATGACACACTTTTCACAAATACTTACAAAGAAAACTTCCATAAGTGTTGTAACATTTCAAGTTTTCAGCACAAGGGCTAGAAGTTTGATTGCATTCATCGATGTCCCGTTCACAAGAGGCAGTGTAAAATCCTGGCTTACAGGTACAATTTCCTGTAATGCTGTCACAGCTTTCTGTATTTTCTGGGTGGCAGTTACATGTAGAGTTACAATCAGATCCAAAGGTCAAGCCACTGCATGCTATAAAGAGAAAATAGTGATTAGACTCATGGCACATCCTAAATGAAATTTAAACCACAGGATATATTAAAGAGAAAAACTATACCTTCACAAATGTTGGGGTTGTTAGGATTGTGTTTAAAGCCTTCATGACAGCGACACTCGTAATAACCAACTCTGTTCACACAATCTGAATGCTGGTCACAAGGAGCGTATAGAGAGCATCGATCTAAGATTTTCTCACATGATGCACCTTCAAAGTCAGATGTACACCTGCATGTGCCTTGATTTTTTTCACAAACCACTGTGTTGTTTTGGGTACAGTTGCATTTTTCTGTGCAGTTTTCTCCCCATGTCCAATTGCCACATGCTGTTGTTGCAACAAAACAAAAGAGACAATTATTTTATTATCTGTATATCTCTTACAAAGAGTGCACCAGTAATAAAGTTTAGAGATAGTTTCTACCTTACCTTCAACACAATCATAATTCATATTGCCATTGTCAGAGATGATGAAATTTCCTCCACTGCAGAAGAATTGAGCAACTGAAAGACTGTTGATCAATTCTTTCCAGTTGATTGCTGCATGTTGAAGAAAAACAACAATTATAAATAATAGCTCACTGTTGTCATGAACATTTCAAAATGTTAAACTTATTGCGAATGCTTCTACTATAATAGTCTACACAGGATCTATTCAGGAATAATATGCATGGAAGACTTTTTTGTCCATGGCTGATTGAGTTGAGCAAATAATGAGTAACTCAACATGTTCTCACCTTGAATTCCTTCGGCTCTTTCTGTCTGTGTCTTGAACAAAGACAATGGTCCCGTGAGATTGCCTTGAAGATTTTCATGAGACAAAACCATTGTTTCTGCAATTTTTCTCAGTAGGGCGTCATCAATGTCTTTACGAAGCCAAATTTCATACTCCGATGTATAGAAGCATCCATTAATATTGCAATTATTCCTGTTTGAAAGAGGGCGATGAATATGTAATTTTTTTTTTTACAAATATAAATAAAGCCACATTGCATTCTTTCAATAAAAAAGATGGTTTCCACACTTACCCATAGTTACCGACTAGGTAGGCTCTAATGAACTCTGGTAAACTTTTGAAAATTGTGTTCAAAACCTAAGAAATGATAGAGATTTAATGAAAGCTTGTAACTAAAAACAATTCTTTGATTAAACAAATAATTTAAAAATAAAAAAAAAGTGAGAACTTTTTTTTCTTTTACCTCTAGTATCCTGTATGGATCATTGTAATACCATATGGTATGTCTGATATAGAGCATTTGTTTAGTGGCATCATCTGAGTAAGACATTATAACACCGTTATGTACATTAACAGGTAACACAGTTTTTTTTCTAGTCTTAACAAATTTCCACTCTACAGCTAGTTTTTTTCTTGGATAAAGGTAGGGGATGTAAAATAGCTTACCTATGGTAGATACTTTGATTTTGAAAGGCTGCTCCAGTCTAATGGCTGCGTAGTTCTGTTGGTAATTGAAAACAGTTGGTTAAATGAAAGGTTTTACAAGAATACAATCATGAGTAAAGAGATAAATGAACATAAAGAAAATGGTCCAAGTGTACCAAAAGTACTTATATGAAGTAAAAGCTCTCAAATGTTTAAATACCATAGCTGGAATCCAAAGATATAATTGTGAAGTATCGTAGAGATTTCTCATCAGCATGTCTACTGAGCTTTGATCATGACCATTATACTGGCTGGCTGAGGTTAAATAGCTCCTAAAGTGAGAAAAAAAACTAATGTATTTGCATTGTCCGAGAAGATTCCTTTGAGTGCACATGGGGGGCAAGTCACTTTTGGCTTTCATTGTGCTTAATCAATTTTAAAACAATGCTTAGAATATCATCTTACCCAATATGGTAGACGCCCAAGTGAACACCAGTATGGAATAATTTGCATGTCTCATTAGCAGTGCAGGATGAATCAGGCACACAGATGGCGTTATCAGCATAACTTACAAGTACATTGTCACAGCCGACATATGGTGAACAAAATCGACTGAAAAATGTAGATATGACATTATTACACCAGTACAACAAACAACAGAAAAAAAACAACACATTTCTAATGTCTTTCTTTTTTATGGGTTAGGAGTAAGCAGAATTGTGTAAAACATTTACATTTCTTTACAATCAGTAATGCATTACCTAGAATATGCATAGCTTTGTGTGGCCATGAGCCGAACTAGTTCTCTTTCATCTATGTTATTGAAGTATTGGGGATCATCTTTCAGACATTTTGGTGTCAATATGGTGAGATTCATTTCAATGTTGACCAGTGGATTGCTGACGGTCCTCCCTGGAAGAGAACACTCACAAAGTGTTAATAAAATACCCACCTATCATCAATGAACTTTATTTACATGTCAATAAGAATTCGGTGCATAATTCAAGTTACTTACAATCTCCTTCTAGGCAAGAGGTAGAGTTGAATGAAGTGTATGGACAGACATGGCATGAATTGTCTGCATAGCTCCAATACATATCTTGTGGACAAGGCTCACAGGTCAGTTTGTCAAGAGTCATGTAGTAACCAGGCTTGCATTTTTCTAGACATCCAAATGACAATATGTTATATAAATGTATCAATTCATCAAATGATAAATCAGTACCAACAAGCTATCCTTATATGCTCTATTTAAACCAGCTGAAACACAAAATAGTAGGGACCTCTTTCACTTACCTATACAGTAATGGTGTGAATTGGCACCTTTGGCTAAAGTGGTTTTTCCTTCATCACAAGCCACACATTTCTCTTTCAAAGCATACATGCCTTCTTCACATATTGCTAGAAATAGTTTTGTCAGCATGTTAAATATGAAAATATTTTTTTCAATACATTTTTTCATTATTGCTCACATTTTATATGTAAATGATTGAAAAATGAATCTATACGTTTGAGTAGCATAATGTCTAAAAAAAATATACCTTGAGAATAAAAAAAAATACGCTAACAAATCCCTAAACAGTTAATGATTTTTTGCTTAGGTCTATCCTTTTCTTTAAATTAAAATTCAGTAGGAGCTAGATACCTTGACAAACAGGTACAGACTCAGAGTTAAGACATGTGCTGTTGGATGGACATATTCCATAAGACTGGCACATTTTGTATACTGTGGATTGTAATGGAGAAAAGGAAAAGTTATCAGTGTTCTTTCTAACATTAAACAACCATGTTCGGTTCATTTGTTCTAAAATAAGATTAGTTTAATTTTGTCCCAAAAACATACTTTTAGGATTCAAGTCTAGCCGAGCTTCCTCCTGAGTCTCATAAACTTTAAAGGACAGTATGTCAAAGTCAGTTCCATTGACTGTTATTGTTGGGGAGGCAGTAATGAAACGGTTGTAAATGAAATACATCATGTAAGAGTCAATAGATTGGCTGCCGTACACAGTGATGACATTATACAAGATGTCTGTGGTCAGTGTGCTGTGGATGAACAGATTTTAGAGACATATTGTGAAAAAGTTGGCCCAACATGATCGAGATTGATTTACCTAAGAAACTATATATACTTCTAAAAATACTACTTTATCATCAAATAACTTGTACCTATATTGAGTGCTATAGGGTGTTACAATTGTTCTAAAGGTTGTATAATAATACTGATCCAGCCAAGACTGTAAACTCTGTTGAAACTGAGAGACAATCTCATCGGTGTAGACCATTGGAGGTGATTGAGCTAAAGTAACTCTGATGTATACTGTAACAGATTTTTAAAAAATGAATTTGTCTACTAAAAGCCATAAAGCAAATGATTTAATTAGCAAAGGCTCTACAGTTTAACTCTGTACGAGATAGCTTTAATGTATTTCATGTTACTAGACAAACATTCAATGCAACTCACCAAACTTTTCAATGCCTGCGAAATAGAAAAATAAACAAAACATATCAGATCAACACAAGACAAATTTAAAATCTCAAAACTATTAGGTTCAGAAATATATTTAACAAAGATAGAAACTTGACTGATAAGCTAAAGCCTCACACACAATTCAGTGATGGCCCAATCAATAGAACAGAAAAATATATCTTTTGAAAGATAACTTCAGCTACCTTAAAATTCTACAAAATCAAATATGTTTACGCCACTTGCTGATAAGTAAATAATATGACACACTTTTCACAAATACTTACAAAGAAAACTTCCATAAGTGTTGTAACATTTCAAGTTTTCAGCACAAGGGCTAGAAGTTTGATTGCATTCATCGATGTCCCGTTCACAAGAGGCAGTGTAAAATCCTGGCTTACAGGTACAATTTCCTGTAATGCTGTCACAGCTTTCTGTATTTTCTGGGTGGCAGTTACATGTAGAGTTACAATCAGATCCAAAGGTCAAGCCACTGCATGCTATAAAGAGAAAATAGTGATTAGACTCATGGCACATCCTAAATGAAATTTAAACCACAGGATATATTAAAGAGAAAAACTATACCTTCACAAATGTTGGGGTTGTTAGGATTGTGTTTAAAGCCTTCATGACAGCGACACTCGTAATAACCAACTCTGTTCACACAATCTGAATGCTGGTCACAAGGAGCGTATAGAGAGCATCGATCTAAGATTTTCTCACATGATGCACCTTCAAAGTCAGATGTACACCTGCATGTGCCTTGATTTTTTTCACAAACCACTGTGTTGTTTTGGGTACAGTTGCATTTTTCTGTGCAGTTTTCTCCCCATGTCCAATTGCCACATGCTGTTGTTGCAACAAAACAAAAGAGACAATTATTTTATTATCTGTATATCTCTTACAAAGAGTGCACCAGTAATAAAGTTTAGAGATAGTTTCTACCTTACCTTCAACACAATCATAATTCATATTGCCATTGTCAGAGATGATGAAATTTCCTCCACTGCAGAAGAATTGAGCGACTGAAAGACTGTTGATCAGTTCTTTCCAGTTGATTGCTGCATGTTGAAGAAAAACAACAATTATAAATAATAGCTCACTGTTGTCATGAACATTTCAAAATGTTAAACTTATTGCGAATGCTTCTACTATAATAGTCTACACAGGATCTATTCAGGAATAATATGCATGGAAGACTTTTTTGTCCATGGCTGATTGAGTTGTGCAAATAATGAGTAACTCAACATGTTCTCACCTTGAATTCCTTCGGCTCTTTCTGTCTGTGTCTTGAACAAAGACAATGGTCCCGTGAGATTGCCTTGAAGATTTTCATGAGACAAAATCATTGTTTCTGCAATTTTTCTCAGTAGGGCGTCATCAATGTCTTTACGAAGCCAAATTTCATACTCCGATGTATAGAAGCATCCATTAATATTGCAATTATTCCTGTTTGAAAGAGGGCGATGAATATGTAATTTTATTTTTTACAAATATAAATAAAGCCACATTGCATTTTTTCAATAAAAAAGATGGTTTCCACACTTACCCATAGTTACCGACTAGGTAGGCTCTAATGAACTCTGGTAAACTTTTGAAAATTGTGTTCAAAACCTAAGAAATGATAGAGATTTAATGAAAGCTTGTAACTAAAAACAATTCTTTGATTAAACAAATAATTTAAAAATAAAAAAATGTGAGAACTTTTTTTTCTTTTACCTCTAGTATCCTGTATGGATCATTGTAATACCATATGGTATGTCTGATATAGAGCATTTGTTTAGTGGCATCATCTGAGTAAGACATTATAACACCGTTATGTACATTAACAGGTAACACAGTTTTTTTTCTAGTCTTAACAAATTTCCACTCTACAGCTAGTTTTTTTCTTGGATAAAGGTAGGGGATGTAAAATAGCTTACCTATGGTAGATACTTTGATTTTGAAAGGCTGCTCCAGTCTAATGGCTGCGTAGTTCTGTTGGTAATTGAAAACAGTTGGTTAAATGAAAGGTTTTACAAGAATACAATCATGAGTAAAGAGATAAATGAACATAAAGAAAATGGTCCAAGTGTACCAAAAGTACTTATATGAAGTAAAAGCTCTCAAATGTTTAAATACCATAGCTGGAATCCAAAGATATAATTGTGAAGTATCGTAGAGATTTCTCATCAGCATGTCTACTGAGCTTTGATCATGACCATTATACTGGCTGGCTGAGGTTAAATAGCTCCTAAAGTGAGAAAAAAAACTAATGTATTTGCATTGTCCGAGAAGATTCCTTTGAGTGCACATGGGGGGCAAGTCACTTTTGGCTTTCATTGTGCTTAATCAATTTTAAAACAATGCTTAGAATATCATCTTACCCAATATGGTAGACGCCCAAGTGAACACCAGTATGGAATAATTTGCATGTCTCATTAGCAGTGCAGGATGAATCAGGCACACAGATGGCGTTATCAGCATAACTTACAAGTACATTGTCACAGCCGACATATGGTGAACAAAATCGACTGAAAGATGTAGATATGACATTATTACACCAGTACAACAAACAACAGAAAAAAAACAACACATTTCTAATGTCTTTCTTTTTTATGGGTTAGGAGTAAGCAGAATTGTGTAAAACATTTACATTTCTTTACAATCAGTAATGCATTACCTAGAATATGCATAGCTTTGTGTGGCCATGAGCCGAACTAGTTCTCTTTCATCTATGTTATTGAAGTATTGGGGATCATCTTTCAGACATTTTGGTGTCAATATGGTGAGATTCATTTCAATGTTGACCAGTGGATTGCTGACGGTCCTCCCTGGAAGAGAACACTCACAAAGTGTTAATAAAATACCCACCTGTCATCAATGAACTTTATTTACATGTCAATAAGAATCCGGTGCATAATTCAAGTTACTTACAATCTCCTTCTAGGCAAGAGGTAGAGTTGAATGAAGTGTATGGACAGACATGGCATGAATTGTCTGCATAGCTCCAATACATATCTTGTGGACAAGGCTCACAGGTCAGTTTGTCAAGAGTCATGTAGTAACCAGGCTTGCATTTTTCTAGACATCCAAATGACAATATGTTATATAAATGTATCAATTCATCAAATGATAAATCAGTACCAACAAGCTATCCTTATATGCTCTATTTAAACCAGCTGAAACACAAAATAGTAGGGACCTCTTTCACTTACCTATACAGTAATGGTGTGAATTGGCACCTTTGGCTAAAGTGGTTTTTCCTTCATCACAAGCCACACATTTCTCTTTCAAAGCATACATGCCTTCTTCACATATTGCTAGAAATAGTTTTGTCAGCATGTTAAATATGAAAATATTTTTTTCAATACATTTTTTCATTATTGCTCACATTTTATATGTAAATGATTGAAAAATGAATCTATACGTTTGAGTAGCATAATGTCTAAAAAAAATATACCTTGAGAATAAAAAAAAATACGCTAACAAATCCCTAAACAGTTAATGATTTTTTGCTTAGGTCTATCCTTTTCTTTAAATTAAAATTCAGTAGGAGCTAGATACCTTGACAAACAGGTACAGACTCAGAGTTAAGACATGTGCTGTTGGATGGACATATTCCATAAGACTGGCACATTTTGTATACTGTGGATTGTAATGGAGAAAAGGAAAAGTTATCAGTGTTCTTTCTAACATTAAACAACCATGTTCGGTTCATTTGTTCTAAAATAAGATTAGTTTAATTTTGTCCCAAAAACATACTTTTAGGATTCAAGTCTAGCCGAGCTTCCTCCTGAGTCTCATAAACTTTAAAGGACAGTATGTCAAAGTCAGTTCCATTGACTGTTATTGTTGGGGAGGCAGTAATGAAACGGTTGTAAATGAAATACATCATGTAAGAGTCAATAGATTGGCTGCCGTACACAGTGATGACATTATACAAGATGTCTGTGGTCAGTGTGCTGTGGATGAACAGATTTTAGAGACATATTGTGAAAAAGTTGGCCCAACATGATCGAGATTGATTTACCTAAGAAACTATATATACTTCTAAAAATACTACTTTATCATCAAATAACTTGTACCTATATTGAGTGCTATAGGGTGTTACAATTGTTCTAAAGGTTGTATAATAATACTGATCCAGCCAAGACTGTAAACTCTGTTGAAACTGAGAGACAATCTCATCGGTGTAGACCATTGGAGGTGATTGAGCTAAAGTAACTCTGATGTATACTGTAACAGATTTTTAAAAAATGAATTTGTCTACTAAAAGCCATAAAGCAAATGATTTAATTAGCAAAGGCTCTACAGTTTAACTCTGTACGAGATAGCTTTAATGTATTTCATGTTACTAGACAAACATTCAATGCAACTCACCAAACTTTTCAATGCCTGCGAAATAGAAAAATAAACAAAACATATCAGATCAACACAAGACAAATTTAAAATCTCAAAACTATTAGGTTCAGAAATATATTTAACAAAGATAGAAACTTGACTGATAAGCTAAAGCCTCACACACAATTCAGTGATGGCCCAATCAATAGAACAGAAAAATATATCTTTTGAAAGATAACTTCAGCTACCTTAAAATTCTACAAAATCAAATATGTTTACGCCACTTGCTGATAAGTAAATAATATGACACACTTTTCACAAATACTTACAAAGAAAACTTCCATAAGTGTTGTAACATTTCAAGTTTTCAGCACAAGGGCTAGAAGTTTGATTGCATTCATCGATGTCCCGTTCACAAGAGGCAGTGTAAAATCCTGGCTTACAGGTACAATTTCCTGTAATGCTGTCACAGCTTTCTGTATTTTCTGGGTGGCAGTTACATGTAGAGTTACAATCAGATCCAAAGGTCAAGCCACTGCATGCTATAAAGAGAAAATAGTGATTAGACTCATGGCACATCCTAAATGAAATTTAAACCACAGGATATATTAAAGAGAAAAACTATACCTTCACAAATGTTGGGGTTGTTAGGATTGTGTTTAAAGCCTTCATGACAGCGACACTCGTAATAACCAACTCTGTTCACACAATCTGAATGCTGGTCACAAGGAGCGTATAGAGAGCATCGATCTAAGATTTTCTCACATGATGCACCTTCAAAGTCAGATGTACACCTGCATGTGCCTTGATTTTTTTCACAAACCACTGTGTTGTTTTGGGTACAGTTGCATTTTTCTGTGCAGTTTTCTCCCCATGTCCAATTGCCACATGCTGTTGTTGCAACAAAACAAAAGAGACAATTATTTTATTATCTGTATATCTCTTACAAAGAGTGCACCAGTAATAAAGTTTAGAGATAGTTTCTACCTTACCTTCAACACAATAATAATTCATATTGCCATTGTCAGAGATGATGAAATTTCCTCCACTGCAGAAGAATTGAGCAACTGAAAGACTGTTGATCAATTCTTTCCAGTTGATTGCTGCATGTTGAAGAAAAACAACAATTATAAATAATAGCTCACTGTTGTCATGAACATTTCAAAATGTTAAACTTATTGCGAATGCTTCTACTATAATAGTCTACACAGGATCTATTCAGGAATAATATGCATGGAAGACTTTTTTGTCCATGGCTGATTGAGTTGTGCAAATAATGAGTAACTCAACATGTTCTCACCTTGAATTCCTTCGGCTCTTTCTGTCTGTGTCTTGAACAAAGACAATGGTCCCGTGAGATTGCCTTGAAGATTTTCATGAGACAAAACCATTGTTTCTGCAATTTTTCTCAGTAGGGCGTCATCAATGTCTTTACGAAGCCAAATTTCATACTCCGATGTATAGAAGCATCCATTAATATTGCAATTATTCCTGTTTGAAAGAGGGCGATGAATATGTAATTTTATTTTTTACAAATATAAATAAAGCCACATTGCATTCTTTCAATAAAAAAGATGGTTTCCACACTTACCCATAGTTACCGACTAGGTAGGCTCTAATGAACTCTGGTAAACTTTTGAAAATTGTGTTCAAAACCTAAGAAATGATAGAGATTTAATGAAAGCTTGTAACTAAAAACAATTCTTTGATTAAACAAATAATTTAAAAATAAAAAAATGTGAGAACTTTTTTTTCTTTTACCTCTAGTATCCTGTATGGATCATTGTAATACCATATGGTATGTCTGATATAGAGCATTTGTTTAGTGGCATCATCTGAGTAAGACATTATAACACCGTTATGTACATTAACAGGTAACACAGTTTTTTTTCTAGTCTTAACAAATTTCCACTCTACAGCTAGTTTTTTTCTTGGATAAAGGTAGGGGATGTAAAATAGCTTACCTATGGTAGATACTTTGATTTTGAAAGGCTGCTCCAGTCTAATGGCTGCGTAGTTCTGTTGGTAATTGAAAACAGTTGGTTAAATGAAAGGTTTTACAAGAATACAATCATGAGTAAAGAGATAAATGAACATAAAGAAAATGGTCCAAGTGTACCAAAAGTACTTATATGAAGTAAAAGCTCTCAAATGTTTAAATACCATAGCTGGAATCCAAAGATATAATTGTGAAGTATCGTAGAGATTTCTCATCAGCATGTCTACTGAGCTTTGATCATGACCATTATACTGGCTGGCTGAGGTTAAATAGCTCCTAAAGTGAGAAAAAAAACTAATGTATTTGCATTGTCCGAGAAGATTCCTTTGAGTGCACATGGGGGGCAAGTCACTTTTGGCTTTCATTGTGCTTAATCAATTTTAAAACAATGCTTAGAATATCATCTTACCCAATATGGTAGACGCCCAAGTGAACACCAGTATGGAATAATTTGCATGTCTCATTAGCAGTGCAGGATGAATCAGGCACACAGATGGCGTTATCAGCATAACTTACAAGTACATTGTCACAGCCGACATATGGTGAACAAAATCGACTGAAAAATGTAGATATGACATTATTACACCAGTACAACAAACAACAGAAAAAAAACAACACATTTCTAATGTCTTTCTTTTTTATGGGTTAGGAGTAAGCAGAATTGTGTAAAACATTTACATTTCTTTACAATCAGTAATGCATTACCTAGAATATGCATAGCTTTGTGTGGCCATGAGCCGAACTAGTTCTCTTTCATCTATGTTATTGAAGTATTGGGGATCATCTTTCAGACATTTTGGTGTCAATATGGTGAGATTCATTTCAATGTTGACCAGTGGATTGCTGACGGTCCTCCCTGGAAGAGAACACTCACAAAGTGTTAATAAAATACCCACCTATCATCAATGAACTTTATTTACATGTCAATAAGAATTCGGTGCATAATTCAAGTTACTTACAATCTCCTTCTAGGCAAGAGGTAGAGTTGAATGAAGTGTATGGACAGACATGGCATGAATTGTCTGCATAGCTCCAATACATATCTTGTGGACAAGGCTCACAGGTCAGTTTGTCAAGAGTCATGTAGTAACCAGGCTTGCATTTTTCTAGACATCCAAATGACAATATGTTATATAAATGTATCAATTCATCAAATGATAAATCAGTACCAACAAGCTATCCTTATATGCTCTATTTAAACCAGCTGAAACACAAAATAGTAGGGACCTCTTTCACTTACCTATACAGTAATGGTGTGAATTGGCACCTTTGGCTAAAGTGGTTTTTCCTTCATCACAAGCCACACATTTCTCTTTCAAAGCATACATGCCTTCTTCACATATTGCTAGAAATAGTTTTGTCAGCATGTTAAATATGAAAATATTTTTTTCAATACATTTTTTCATTATTGCTCACATTTTATATGTAAATGATTGAAAAATGAATCTATACGTTTGAGTAGCATAATGTCTAAAAAAAATATACCTTGAGAATAAAAAAAAATACGCTAACAAATCCCTAAACAGTTAATGATTTTTTGCTTAGGTCTATCCTTTTCTTTTAATTAAAATTCAGTAGGAGCTAGATACCTTGACAAACAGGTACAGACTCAGAGTTAAGACATGTGCTGTTGGATGGACATATTCCATAAGACTGGCACATTTTGTATACTGTGGATTGTAATGGAGAAAAGGAAAAGTTATCAGTGTTCTTTCTAACATTAAACAACCATGTTCGGTTCATTTGTTCTAAAATAAGATTAGTTTAATTTTGTCCCAAAAACATACTTTTAGGATTCAAGTCTAGCCGAGCTTCCTCCTGAGTCTCATAAACTTTAAAGGACAGTATGTCAAAGTCAGTTCCATTGACTGTTATTGTTGGGGAGGCAGTAATGAAACGGTTGTAAATGAAATACATCATGTAAGAGTCAATAGATTGGCTGCCGTACACAGTGATGACATTATACAAGATGTCTGTGGTCAGTGTGCTGTGGATGAACAGATTTTAGAGACATATTGTGAAAAAGTTGGCCCAACATGATCGAGATTGATTTACCTAAGAAACTATATATACTTCTAAAAATACTACTTTATCATCAAATAACTTGTACCTATATTGAGTGCTATAGGGTGTTACAATTGTTCTAAAGGTTGTATAATAATACTGATCCAGCCAAGACTGTAAACTCTGTTGAAACTGAGAGACAATCTCATCGGTGTAGACCATTGGAGGTGATTGAGCTAAAGTAACTCTGATGTATACTGTAACAGATTTTAAAAAAATGAATTTGTCTACTAAAAGCCATAAAGCAAATGATTTAATTAGCAAAGGCTCTACAGTTTAACTCTGTACGAGATAGCTTTAATGTATTTCATGTTACTAGACAAACATTCAATGCAACTCACCAAACTTTTCAATGCCTGCGAAATAGAAAAATAAACAAAACATATCAGATCAACACAAGACAAATTTAAAATCTCAAAACTATTAGGTTCAGAAATATGTTTAACAAAGATAGAAACTTGACTGATAAGCTAAAGCCTCACACACAATTCAGTGATGGCCCAATCAATAGAACAGAAAAATATATCTTTTGAAAGATAACTTCAGCTACCTTAAAATTCTACAAAATCAAATATGTTTACGCCACTTGCTGATAAGTAAATAATATGACACACTTTTCACAAATACTTACAAAGAAAACTTCCATAAGTGTTGTAACATTTCAAGTTTTCAGCACAAGGGCTAGAAGTTTGATTGCATTCATCGATGTCCCGTTCACAAGAGGCAGTGTAAAATCCTGGCTTACAGGTACAATTTCCTGTAATGCTGTCACAGCTTTCTGTATTTTCTGGGTGGCAGTTACATGTAGAGTTACAATCAGATCCAAAGGTCAAGCCACTGCATGCTATAAAGAGAAAATAGTGATTAGACTCATGGCACATCCTAAATGAAATTTAAACCACAGGATATATTAAAGAGAAAAACTATACCTTCACAAATGTTGGGGTTGTTAGGATTGTGTTTAAAGCCTTCATGACAGCGACACTCGTAATAACCAACTCTGTTCACACAATCTGAATGCTGGTCACAAGGAGCGTATAGAGAGCATCGATCTAAGATTTTCTCACATGATGCACCTTCAAAGTCAGATGTACACCTGCATGTGCCTTGATTTTTTTCACAAACCACTGTGTTGTTTTGGGTACAGTTGCATTTTTCTGTGCAGTTTTCTCCCCATGTCCAATTGCCACATGCTGTTGTTGCAACAAAACAAAAGAGACAATTATTTTATTATCTGTATATCTCTTACAAAGAGTGCACCAGTAATAAAGTTTAGAGATAGTTTCTACCTTACCTTCAACACAATAATAATTCATATTGCCATTGTCAGAGATGATGAAATTTCCTCCACTGCAGAAGAATTGAGCAACTGAAAGACTGTTGATCAATTCTTTCCAGTTGATTGCTGCATGTTGAAGAAAAACAACAATTATAAATAATAGCTCACTGTTGTCATGAACATTTCAAAATGTTAAACTTATTGCGAATGCTTCTACTATAATAGTCTACACAGGATCTATTCAGGAATAATATGCATGGAAGACTTTTTTGTCCATGGCTGATTGAGTTGTGCAAATAATGAGTAACTCAACATGTTCTCACCTTGAATTCCTTCGGCTCTTTCTGTCTGTGTCTTGAACAAAGACAATGGTCCCGTGAGATTGCCTTGAAGATTTTCATGAGACAAAATCATTGTTTCTGCAATTTTTCTCAGTAGGGCGTCATCAATGTCTTTACGAAGCCAAATTTCATACTCCGATGTATAGAAGCATCCATTAATATTGCAATTATTCCTGTTTGAAAGAGGGCGATGAATATGTAATTTTATTTTTTACAAATATAAATAAAGCCACATTGCATTTTTTCAATAAAAAAGATGGTTTCCACACTTACCCATAGTTACCGACTAGGTAGGCTCTAATGAACTCTGGTAAACTTTTGAAAATTGTGTTCAAAACCTAAGAAATGATAGAGATTTAATGAAAGCTTGTAACTAAAAACAATTCTTTGATTAAACAAATAATTTAAAAATAAAAAAATGTGAGAACTTTTTTTTCTTTTACCTCTAGTATCCTGTATGGATCATTGTAATACCATATGGTATGTCTGATATAGAGCATTTGTTTAGTGGCATCATCTGAGTAAGACATTATAACACCGTTATGTACATTAACAGGTAACACAGTTTTTTTTCTAGTCTTAACAAATTTCCACTCTACAGCTAGTTTTTTTCTTGGATAAAGGTAGGGGATGTAAAATAGCTTACCTATGGTAGATACTTTGATTTTGAAAGGCTGCTCCAGTCTAATGGCTGCGTAGTTCTGTTGGTAATTGAAAACAGTTGGTTAAATGAAAGGTTTTACAAGAATACAATCATGAGTAAAGAGATAAATGAACATAAAGAAAATGGTCCAAGTGTACCAAAAGTACTTATATGAAGTAAAAGCTCTCAAATGTTTAAATACCATAGCTGGAATCCAAAGATATAATTGTGAAGTATCGTAGAGATTTCTCATCAGCATGTCTACTGAGCTTTGATCATGACCATTATACTGGCTGGCTGAGGTTAAATAGCTCCTAAAGTGAGAAAAAAAACTAATGTATTTGCATTGTCCGAGAAGATTCCTTTGAGTGCACATGGGGGGCAAGTCACTTTTGGCTTTCATTGTGCTTAATCAATTTTAAAACAATGCTTAGAATATCATCTTACCCAATATGGTAGACGCCCAAGTGAACACCAGTATGGAATAATTTGCATGTCTCATTAGCAGTGCAGGATGAATCAGGCACACAGATGGCGTTATCAGCATAACTTACAAGTACATTGTCACAGCCGACATATGGTGAACAAAATCGACTGAAAGATGTAGATATGACATTATTACACCAGTACAACAAACAACAGAAAAAAAACAACACATTTCTAATGTCTTTCTTTTTTATGGGTTAGGAGTAAGCAGAATTGTGTAAAACATTTACATTTCTTTACAATCAGTAATGCATTACCTAGAATATGCATAGCTTTGTGTGGCCATGAGCCGAACTAGTTCTCTTTCATCTATGTTATTGAAGTATTGGGGATCATCTTTCAGACATTTTGGTGTCAATATGGTGAGATTCATTTCAATGTTGACCAGTGGATTGCTGACGGTCCTCCCTGGAAGAGAACACTCACAAAGTGTTAATAAAATACCCACCTATCATCAATGAACTTTATTTACATGTCAATAAGAATCCGGTGCATAATTCAAGTTACTTACAATCTCCTTCTAGGCAAGAGGTAGAGTTGAATGAAGTGTATGGACAGACATGGCATGAATTGTCTGCATAGCTCCAATACATATCTTGTGGACAAGGCTCACAGGTCAGTTTGTCAAGAGTCATGTAGTAACCAGGCTTGCATTTTTCTAGACATCCAAATGACAATATGTTATATAAATGTATCAATTCATCAAATGATAAATCAGTACCAACAAGCTATCCTTATATGCTCTATTTAAACCAGCTGAAACACAAAATAGTAGGGACCTCTTTCACTTACCTATACAGTAATGGTGTGAATTGGCACCTTTGGCTAAAGTGGTTTTTCCTTCATCACAAGCCACACATTTCTCTTTCAAAGCATACATGCCTTCTTCACATATTGCTAGAAATAGTTTTGTCAGCATGTTAAATATGAAAATATTTTTTTCAATACATTTTTTCATTATTGCTCACATTTTATATGTAAATGATTGAAAAATGAATCTATACGTTTGAGTAGCATAATGTCTAAAAAAAATATACCTTGAGAATAAAAAAAAATACGCTAACAAATCCCTAAACAGTTAATGATTTTTTGCTTAGGTCTATCCTTTTCTTTTAATTAAAATTCAGTAGGAGCTAGATACCTTGACAAACAGGTACAGACTCAGAGTTAAGACATGTGCTGTTGGATGGACATATTCCATAAGACTGGCACATTTTGTATACTGTGGATTGTAATGGAGAAAAGGAAAAGTTATCAGTGTTCTTTCTAACATTAAACAATCATGTTCGGTTCATTTGTTCTAAAATAAGATTAGTTTAATTTTGTCCCAAAAACATACTTTTAGGATTCAAGTCTAGCCGAGCTTCCTCCTGAGTCTCATAAACTTTAAAGGACAGTATGTCAAAGTCAGTTCCATTGACTGTTATTGTTGGGGAGGCAGTAATGAAACGGTTGTAAATGAAATACATCATGTAAGAGTCAATAGATTGGCTGCCGTACACAGTGATGACATTATACAAGATGTCTGTGGTCAGTGTGCTGTGGATGAACAGATTTTAGAGACATATTGTGAAAAAGTTGGCCCAACATGATCGAGATCGATTTACCTAAGAAATTATATATACTTCTAAAAATACTACTTTATCATCAAATAACTTGTACCTATTTTGAGTGCTATAGGGTGTTACAATTGTTCTAAAGGTTGTATAATAATACTGATCCAGCCAAGACTGTAAACTCTGTTGAAACTGAGAGACAATCTCATCGGTGTAGACCATTGGAGGTGATTGAGCTAAAGTAACTCTGATGTATACTGTAACAGATTTTAAAAAAATGAATTTGTCTACTAAAAGCCATAAAGCAAATGATTTAATTAGCAAAAGGCTCTACAGTTTAAATCTGTACGAGATAGCTTTAATGTATTTCATGTTACTAGACAAACATTCGATGCAACTCACCAAACTTTTCAATGCCTGCGAAATAGAAAAATAAACAAAACATATCAGATCAACACAAGACAAATTGAAAATCTCAAAACTATTAGGTTCAGAAATATATTTAACAAAGATAGAAACTTGACTGATAAGCTAAAGCCTCACACACAATTCAGTGATGGCCCAATCAATAGAACAGAAAAAGATATCTTTTGAAAGATAACTTCAGCTACCTTGAAATTCTACAAAATCAAATATGTTTACGCCACTTGCTGATAAGTAAATAATATGACACACTTTTCACAAATACTTACAAAGGAAACTTCCATATGTGTTGTAACATTTCAAGTTTTCAGCACAAGGGCTAGAAGTTTGATTGCATTCATCGATGTCCCGTTCACAAGAGGCGGTGTTAAATCCTGGCTTACAGGTACAATTTCCTGTAATGCTGTCACAGCTTTCTGTATTTTCTGGGTGGCAGTTACATGTAGAGTTACAATCAGATCCAAAGGTCAAGCCACTGCATGCTATAAAGAGAAAATAGTGATTAGACTCATGGCACATCCTAAATGAAATTTAAACCACAGGATATATTAAAGAGAAAAACTATACCTTCACAAATGTTGGGGTTGTTAGGATTGTGTTTAAAGCCTTCAAGACAGCGACACTCGTAATAACCAACTCTGTTCACACAATCTGAATACTGGTCACAAGGAGCGTATAGAGAGCATCGATCTAAGATTTTCTCACATGATGCACCTTCAAAGTCAGATGTACACCTGCATGTGCCTTGATATTTTTCACAAACCACTGTGTTGTTTTGGGTACAGTTGCATTTTTCTGTGCAGTTTTCTCCCCATGTCCAATTGCCACATGCTGTTGTTGCAACAAAACAAAAGAGACAATTATTTTATTATCTGTATATCTCTTACAAAGAGTGCACCAGTAATAAAGTTTAGAGATAGTTTCTACCTTACCTTCAACACAATCATAATTCATATTGCCATTGTCAGAGATGATGAAATTTCCTCCACTGCAGAAGAATTGAGCGACTGAAAGACTGTTGATCAGTTCTTTCCAGTTGATTGCTGCATGTTGAAGAAAAACAACAATTATAAATAATAGCTCACTGTTGTCATGAACATTTCAAAATGTTAAACTTATTGCGAATGCTTCTACTATAATAGTCTACACAGGATCTATTCAGCAATAATATGCATGGAAGACTTTTTTGTCCATGGCTGATTGAGTTGTGCAAATAATGAGTAACTCAACATGTTCTCACCTTGAATTCCTTCGGCTCTTTCTGTCTGTGTCTTGAACAAAGACAATGGTCCCGTGAGATTGCCTTGAAGATTTTCATGAGACAAAACCATTGTTTCTGCAATTTTTCTCAGTAGGGCGTCATCAATGTCTTTACGAAGCCAAATTTCATACTCCGATGTATAGAAGCATCCATTAATATTGCAATTATTCCTGTTTGAAAGAGGGCGATGAATATGTAATTTTATTTTTTACAAATATAAATAAAGCCACATTGCATTCTTTCAATAAAAAAGATGGTTTCCACACTTACCCATAGTTACCGACTAGGTAGGCTCTAATGAACTCTGGTAAACTTTTGAAAATTGTGTTCAAAACCTAAGAAATGATAGAGATTTAATGAAAGCTTGTAACTAAAAACAATTCTTTGATTAAACAAATAATTTAAAAATAAAAAAATGTGAGAACTTTTTTTTCTTTTACCTCTAGTATCCTGTATGGATCATTGTAATACCATATGGTATGTCTGATATAGAGCATTTGTTTAGTGGCATCATCTGAGTAAGACATTATAACACCGTTATGTACATTAACAGGTAACACAGTTCTTTTTATAGTCTTAACAAATTTCCACTCTACAGCTAGTTTTTTTCTTGGATAAAGGTAGGGGATGTAAAATAGCTTACCTATGGTAGATACTTTGATTTTGAAAGGCTGCTCCAGTCTAATGGCTGCGTAGTTCTGTTGGTAATTGAAAACAGTTGGTTAAATGAAAGGTTTTACAAGAATACAATCATGAGTAAAGAGATAAATGAACATAAAGAAAATGGTCCAAGTGTACCAAAAGTACTTATATGAAGTAAAAGCTCTCAAATGTTTAAATACCATAGCTGGAATCCAAAGATATAATTGTGAAGTATCGTAGAGATTTCTCATCAGCATGTCTACTGAGCTTTGATCATGACCATTATACTGGCTGGCTGAGGTTAAATAGCTCCTAAAGTGAGAAAAAAAACTAATGTATTTGCATTGTCCGAGAAGATTCCTTTGAGTGCACATGGGGGGCAAGTCACTTTTGGCTTTCATTGTGCTTAATCAATTTTAAAACAATGCTTAGAATATCATCTTACCCAATATGGTAGACGCCCAAGTGAACACCAGTATGGAATAATTTGCATGTCTCATTAGCAGTGCAGGATGAATCAGGCACACAGATGGCGTTATCAGCATAACTTACAAGTACATTGTCACAGCCGACATATGGTGAACAAAATCGACTGAAAGATGTAGATATGACATTATTACACCAGTACAACAAACAACAGAAAAAAAACAACACATTTCTAATGTCTTTCTTTTTTATGGGTTAGGAGTAAGCAGAATTGTGTAAAACATTTACATTTCTTTACAATCAGTAATGCATTACCTAGAATATGCATAGCTTTGTGTGGCCATGAGCCGAACTAGTTCTCTTTCATCTATGTTATTGAAGTATTGGGGATCATCTTTCAGACATTTTGGTGTCAATATGGTGAGATTCATTTCAATGTTGACCAGTGGATTGCTGACGGTCCTCCCTGGAAGAGAACACTCACAAAGTGTTAATAAAATACCCACCTATCATCAATGAACTTTATTTACATGTCAATAAGAATCCGGTGCATAATTCAAGTTACTTACAATCTCCTTCTAGGCAAGAGGTAGAGTTGAATGAAGTGTATGGACAGACATGGCATGAATTGTCTGCATAGCTCCAATACATATCTTGTGGACAAGGCTCACAGGTCAGTTTGTCAAGAGTCATGTAGTAACCAGGCTTGCATTTTTCTAGACATCCAAATGACAATATGTTATATAAATGTATCAATTCATCAAATGATAAATCAGTACCAACAAGCTATCCTTATATGCTCTATTTAAACCAGCTGAAACACAAAATAGTAGGGACCTCTTTCACTTACCTATACAGTAATGGTGTGAATTGGCACCTTTGGCTAAAGTGGTTTTTCCTTCATCACAAGCCACACATTTCTCTTTCAAAGCATACATGCCTTCTTCACATATTGCTAGAAATAGTTTTGTCAGCATGTTAAATATGAAAATATTTTTTTCAATACATTTTTTCATTATTGCTCACATTTTATATGTAAATGATTGAAAAATGAATCTATACGTTTGAGTAGCATAATGTCTAAAAAAAATATACCTTGAGAATAAAAAAAAATACGCTAACAAATCCCTAAACAGTTAATGATTTTTTGCTTAGGTCTATCCTTTTCTTTTAATTAAAATTCAGTAGGAGCTAGATACCTTGACAAACAGGTACAGACTCAGAGTTAAGACATGTGCTGTTGGATGGACATATTCCATAAGACTGGCACATTTTGTATACTGTGGATTGTAATGGAGAAAAGGAAAAGTTATCAGTGTTCTTTCTAACATTAAACAACCATGTTCGGTTCATTTGTTCTAAAATAAGATTAGTTTAATTTTGTCCCAAAAACATACTTTTAGGATTCAAGTCTAGCCGAGCTTCCTCCTGAGTCTCATAAACTTTAAAGGACAGTATGTCAAAGTCAGTTCCATTGACTGTTATTGTTGGGGAGGCAGTAATGAAACGGTTGTAAATGAAATACATCATGTAAGAGTCAATAGATTGGCTGCCGTACACAGTGATGACATTATACAAGATGTCTGTGGTCAGTGTGCTGTGGATGAACAGATTTTAGAGACATATTGTGAAAAAGTTGGCCCAACATGATCGAGATCGATTTACCTAAGAAATTATATATACTTCTAAAAATACTACTTTATCATCAAATAACTTGTACCTATTTTGAGTGCTATAGGGTGTTACAATTGTTCTAAAGGTTGTATAATAATACTGATCCAGCCAAGACTGTAAACTCTGTTGAAACTGAGAGACAATCTCATCGGTGTAGACCATTGGAGGTGATTGAGCTAAAGTAACTCTGATGTATACTGTAACAGATTTAAAAAAAATGAATTTGTCTACTAAAAGCCATAAAGCAAATGATTTAATTAGCAAAAGGCTCTACAGTTTAAATCTGTACGAGATAGCTTTAATGTATTTCATGTTACTAGACAAACATTCGATGCAACTCACCAAACTTTTCAATGCCTGCGAAATAGAAAAATAAACAAAACATATCAGATCAACACAAGACAAATTGAAAATCTCAAAACTATTAGGTTCAGAAATATATTTAACAAAGATAGAAACTTGACTGATAAGCTAAAGCCTCACACACAATTCAGTGATGGCCCAATCAATAGAACAGAAAAAGATATCTTTTGAAAGATAACTTCAGCTACCTTGAAATTCTACAAAATCAAATATGTTTACGCCACTTGCTGATAAGTAAATAATATGACACACTTTTCACAAATACTTACAAAGGAAACTTCCATATGTGTTGTAACATTTCAAGTTTTCAGCACAAGGGCTAGAAGTTTGATTGCATTCATCGATGTCCCGTTCACAAGAGGCAGTGTAAAATCCTGGCTTACAGGTACAATTTCCTGTAATGCTGTCACAGCTTTCTGTATTTTCTGGGTGGCAGTTACATGTAGAGTTACAATCAGATCCAAAGGTCAAGCCACTGCATGCTATAAAGATAAAATAGTGATTAGACTCATGGCACATCCTAAATGAAATTTAAACCACAGGATATATTAAAGAGAAAAACTATACCTTCACAAATGTTGGGGTTGTTAGGATTGTGTTTAAAGCCTTCAAGACAGCGACACTCGTAATAACCAACTCTGTTCACACAATCTGAATACTGGTCACAAGGAGCGTATAGAGAGCATCGATCTAAGATTTTCTCACATGATGCACCTTCAAAGTCAGATGTACACCTGCATGTGCCTTGATATTTTTCACAAACCACTGTGTTGTTTTGGGTACAGTTGCATTTTTCTGTGCAGTTTTCTCCCCATGTCCAATTGCCACATGCTGTTGTTGCAACAAAACAAAAGAGACAATTATTTTATTATCTGTATATCTCTTACAAAGAGTGCACCAGTAATAAAGTTTAGAGATAGTTTCTACCTTACCTTCAACACAATCATAATTCATATTGCCATTGTCAGAGATGATGAAATTTCCTCCACTGCAGAAGAATTGAGCGACTGAAAGACTGTTGATCAGTTCTTTCCAGTTGATTGCTGCATGTTGAAGAAAAACAACAATTATAAATAATAGCTCACTGTTGTCATGAACATTTCAAAATGTTAAACTTATTGCGAATGCTTCTACTATAATAGTCTACACAGGATCTATTCAGCAATAATATGCATGGAAGACTTTTTTGTCCATGGCTGATTGAGTTGTGCAAATAATGAGTAACTCAACATGTTCTCACCTTGAATTCCTTCGGCTCTTTCTGTCTGTGTCTTGAACAAAGACAATGGTCCCGTGAGATTGCCTTGAAGATTTTTATGAGACAAAACCATTGTTTCTGCAATTTTTCTCAGTAGGGCGTCATCAATGTCTTTACGAAGCCAAATTTCATACTCCGATGTATAGAAGCATCCATTAATATTGCAATTATTCCTGTTTGAAAGAGGGCGATGAATATGTAATTATATTTTTTACAAATATAAATAAAGCCACATTGCATTCTTTCAATAAAAAAGATGGTTTCCACACTTACCCATAGTTACCGACTAGGTAGGCTCTAATGAACTCTGGTAAACTTTTGAAAATTGTGTTCAAAACCTAAGAAATGATAGAGATTTAATGAAAGCTTGTAACTAAAAACAATTCTTTGATTAAACAAATAATTTAAAAATAAAAAAATGTGAGAACTTTTTTTTCTTTTACCTCTAGTATCCTGTATGGATCATTGTAATACCATATGGTATGTCTGATATAGAGCATTTGTTTAGTGGCATCATCTGAGTAAGACATTATAACACCGTTATGTACATTAACAGGTAACACAGTTCTTTTTCTAGTCTTAACAAATTTGCACTCTACAGCTAGTTTTTTTCTTGGATAAAGGTAGGGGATGTAAAATAGCTTACCTATGGTAGATACTTTGATTTTGAAAGGCTGCTCCAGTCTAATGGCTGCGTAGTTCTGTTGGTAATTGAAAACAGTTGGTTAAATGAAAGGTTTTACAAGAATACAATCATGAGTAAAGAGATAAATGAACATAAAGAAAATGGTCCAAGTGTACCAAAAGTACTTATATGAAGTAAAAGCTCTCAAATGTTTAAATACCATAGCTGGAATCCAAAGATATAATTGTGAAGTATCGTAGAGATTTCTCATCAGCATGTCTACTGAGCTTTGATCATGACCATTATACTGGCTGGCTGAGGTTAAATAGCTCCTAAAGTGAGAAAAAAAAACTAATGTATTTGCATTGTCCGAGAAGATTCCTTTGAGTGCACATGGGGGGCAAGTCACTTTTGGCTTTCATTGTGCTTAATCAATTTTAAAACAATGCTTAGAATATCATCTTACCCAATATGGTAGACGCCCAAGTGAACACCAGTATGGAATAATTTGCATGTCTCATTAGCAGTGCAGGATGAATCAGGCACACAGATGGCGTTATCAGCATAACTTACAAGTACATTGTCACAGCCGACATATGGTGAACAAAATCGACTGAAAGATGTAGATATGACATTATTACACCAGTACAACAAACAACAGAAAAAAAACAACACATTTCTAATGTCTTTCTTTTTTATGGGTTAGGAGTAAGCAGAATTGTGTAAAACATTTACATTTCTTTACAATCAGTAATGCATTACCTAGAATATGCATAGCTTTGTGTGGCCATGAGCCGAACTAGTTCTCTTTCATCTATGTTATTGAAGTATTGGGGATCATCTTTCAGACATTTTGGTGTCAATATGGTGAGATTCATTTCAATGTTGACCAGTGGATTGCTGACGGTCCTCCCTGGAAGAGAACACTCACAAAGTGTTAATAAAATACCCACCTATCATCAATGAACTTTATTTACATGTCAATAAGAATCCGGTGCATAATTCAAGTTACTTACAATCTCCTTCTAGGCAAGAGGTAGAGTTGAATGAAGTGTATGGACAGACATGGCATGAATTGTCTGCATAGCTCCAATACATATCTTGTGGACAAGGCTCACAGGTCAGTTTGTCAAGAGTCATGTAGTAACCAGGCTTGCATTTTTCTAGACATCCAAATGACAATATGTTATATAAATGTATCAATTCATCAAATGATAAATCAGTACCAACAAGCTATCCTTATATGCTCTATTTAAACCAGCTGAAACACAAAATAGTAGGGACCTCTTTCACTTACCTATACAGTAATGGTGTGAATTGGCACCTTTGGCTAAAGTGGTTTTTCCTTCATCACAAGCCACACATTTCTCTTTCAAAGCATACATGCCTTCTTCACATATTGCTAGAAATAGTTTTGTCAGCATGTTAAATATGAAAATATTTTTTTCAATACATTTTTTCATTATTGCTCACATTTTATATGTAAATGATTGAAAAATGAATCTATACGTTTGAGTAGCATAATGTCTAAAAAAAATATACCTTGAGAATAAAAAAAAATACGCTAACAAATCCCTAAACAGTTAATGATTTTTTGCTTAGGTCTATCCTTTTCTTTTAATTAAAATTCAGTAGGAGCTAGATACCTTGACAAACAGGTACAGACTCAGAGTTAAGACATGTGCTGTTGGATGGACATATTCCATAAGACTGGCACATTTTGTATACTGTGGATTGTAATGGAGAAAAGGAAAAGTTATCAGTGTTCTTTCTAACATTAAACAATCATGTTCGGTTCATTTGTTCTAAAATAAGATTAGTTTAATTTTGTCCCAAAAACATACTTTTAGGATTCAAGTCTAGCCGAGCTTCCTCCTGAGTCTCATAAACTTTAAAGGACAGTATGTCAAAGTCAGTTCCATTGACTGTTATTGTTGGGGAGGCAGTAATGAAACGGTTGTAAATGAAATACATCATGTAAGAGTCAATAGATTGGCTGCCGTACACAGTGATGACATTATACAAGATGTCTGTGGTCAGTGTGCTGTGGATGAACAGATTTTAGAGACATATTGTGAAAAAGTTGGCCCAACATGATCGAGATCGATTTACCTAAGAAATTATATATACTTCTAAAAATACTACTTTATCATCAAATAACTTGTACCTATTTTGAGTGCTATAGGGTGTTACAATTGTTCTAAAGGTTGTATAATAACACTGATCCAGCCAAGACTGTAAACTCTGTTGAAACTGAGAGACAATCTCATCGGTGTAGACCATTGGAGGTGATTGAGTTAAAGTAACTCTGATGTATACTGTAACAGATTTTAAAAAAATGAATTTGTCTACTAAAAGCCATAAAGCAAATGATTTAATTAGCAAAAGGCTCTACAGTTTAAATCTGTACGAGATAGCTTTAATGTATTTCATGTTACTAGACAAACATTCGATGCAACTCACCAAACTTTTCAATGCCTGCGAAATAGAAAAATAAACAAAACATATCAGATCAACACAAGACAAATTGAAAATCTCAAAACTATTAGGTTCAGAAATATATTTAACAAAGATAGAAACTTGACTGATAAGCTAAAGCCTCACACACAATTCAGTGATGGCCCAATCAATAGAACAGAAAAAGATATCTTTTGAAAGATAACTTCAGCTACCTTGAAATTCTACAAAATCAAATATGTTTACGCCACTTGCTGATAAGTAAATAATATGACACACTTTTCACAAATACTTACAAAGGAAACTTCCATATGTGTTGTAACATTTCAAGTTTTCAGCACAAGGGCTAGAAGTTTGATTGCATTCATCGATGTCCCGTTCACAAGAGGCAGTGTAAAATCCTGGCTTACAGGTACAATTTCCTGTAATGCTGTCACAGCTTTCTGTATTTTCTGGGTGGCAGTTACATGTAGAGTTACAATCAGATCCAAAGGTCAAGCCACTGCATGCTATAAAGATAAAATAGTGATTAGACTCATGGCACATCCTAAATGAAATTTAAACCACAGGATATATTAAAGAGAAAAACTATACCTTCACAAATGTTGGGGTTGTTAGGATTGTGTTTAAAGCCTTCAAGACAGCGACACTCGTAATAACCAACTCTGTTCACACAATCTGAATACTGGTCACAAGGAGCGTATAGAGAGCATCGATCTAAGATTTTCTCACATGATGCACCTTCAAAGTCAGATGTACACCTGCATGTGCCTTGATATTTTTCACAAACCACTGTGTTGTTTTGGGTACAGTTGCATTTTTCTGTGCAGTTTTCTCCCCATGTCCAATTGCCACATGCTGTTGTTGCAACAAAACAAAAGAGACAATTATTTTATTATCTGTATATCTCTTACAAAGAGTGCACCAGTAATAAAGTTTAGAGATAGTTTCTACCTTACCTTCAACACAATCATAATTCATATTGCCATTGTCAGAGATGATGAAATTTCCTCCACTGCAGAAGAATTGAGCGACTGAAAGACTCTTGATCAGTTCTTTCCAGTTGATTGCTGCATGTTGAAGAAAAACAACAATTATAAATAATAGCTCACTGTTGTCATGAACATTTCAAAATGTTAAACTTATTGCGAATGCTTCTACTATAATAGTCTACACAGGATCTATTCAGCAATAATATGCATGGAAGACTTTTTTGTCCATGGCTGATTGAGTTGTGCAAATAATGAGTAACTCAACATGTTCTCACCTTGAATTCCTTCGGCTCTTTCTGTCTGTGTCTTGAACAAAGACAATGGTCCCGTGAGATTGCCTTGAAGATTTTTATGAGACAAAACCATTGTTTCTGCAATTTTTCTCAGTAGGGCGTCATCAATGTCTTTACGAAGCCAAATTTCATACTCCGATGTATAGAAGCATCCATTAATATTGCAATTATTCCTGTTTGAAAGAGGGCGATGAATATGTAATTTTTTTTTTTACAAATATAAATAAAGCCACATTGCATTCTTTCAATAAAAAAGATGGTTTCCACACTTACCCATAGTTACCGACTAGGTAGGCTCTAATGAACTCTGGTAAACTTTTGAAAATTGTGTTCAAAACCTAAGAAATGATAGAGATTTAATGAAAGCTTGTAACTAAAAACAATTCTTTGATTAAACAAATAATTTAAAAATAAAAAAAAATGTGAGAACTTTTTTTTCTTTTACCTCTAGTATCCTGTATGGATCATTGTAATACCATATGGTATGTCTGATATAGAGCATTTGTTTAGTGGCATCATCTGAGTAAGACATTATAACACCGTTATGTACATTAACAGGTAACACAGTTCTTTTTCTAGTCTTAACAAATTTCCACTCTACAGCTAGTTTTTTTCTTGGATAAAGGTAGGGGATGTAAAATAGCTTACCTATGGTAGATACTTTGATTTTGAAAGGCTGCTCCAGTCTAATGGCTGCGTAGTTCTGTTGGTAATTGAAAACAGTTGGTTAAATGAAAGGTTTTACAAGAATACAATCATGAGTAAAGAGATAAATGAACATAAAGAAAATGGTCCAAGTGTACCAAAAGTACTTATATGAAGTAAAAGCTCTCAAATGTTTAAATACCATAGCTGGAATCCAAAGATATAATTGTGAAGTATCGTAGAGATTTCTCATCAGCATGTCTACTGAGCTTTGATCATGACCATTATACTGGCTGGCTGAGGTTAAATAGCTCCTAAAGTGAGAAAAAAAAACTAATGTATTTGCATTGTCCGAGAAGATTCCTTTGAGTGCACATGGGGGGCAAGTCACTTTTGGCTTTCATTGTGCTTAATCAATTTTAAAACAATGCTTAGAATATCATCTTACCCAATATGGTAGACGCCCAAGTGAACACCAGTATGGAATAATTTGCATGTCTCATTAGCAGTGCAGGATGAATCAGGCACACAGATGGCGTTATCAGCATAACTTACAAGTACATTGTCACAGCCGACATATGGTGAACAAAATCGACTGAAAGATGTAGATATGACATTATTACACCAGTACAACAAACAACAGAAAAAAAACAACACATTTCTAATGTCTTTCTTTTTTATGGGTTAGGAGTAAGCAGAATTGTGTAAAACATTTACATTTCTTTACAATCAGTAATGCATTACCTAGAATATGCATAGCTTTGTGTGGCCATGAGCCGAACTAGTTCTCTTTCATCTATGTTATTGAAGTATTGGGGATCATCTTTCAGACATTTTGGTGTCAATATGGTGAGATTCATTTCAATATTGACCAGTGGATTGCTGATGCTCCTCACTGAAAGGGAACATACACAACGTGTTGGTAAAAAGCCCAACTAATCTACAATGAATTTTGCTTACATGTCAATAAGAATCAAGTGCATTATTTAAGTTACTTACAATCTCCTTCTAAGCAAGAGGTAGAGTTGAATGAAGTGTATGGACAGACATGGCATGAATTGTCTGCATAGCTCCAATACATATCTTGTGGACAAGGCTCACAGGTCAGTTTGTCAAGAGTCATGTAGTAACCAGGCTTGCATTTTTCTAGACATCCAAATGACAATATGTTATATAAATGTATCAATTCATCAAATGATAAATCAGTACCAACAAGCTATCCTTATATGCTCTATTTAAACCAGCTGAAACACAAAATAGTAGGGACCTCTTTCACTTACCTATACAGTAATGGTGTGAATTGGCACCTTTGGCTAAAGTGGTTTTTCCTTCATCACAAGCCACACATTTCTCTTTCAAAGCATACATGCCTTTTTCACATATTGCTAGAAATAGTTTTGTCAGCATGTTAAATATGAAAATATTTTTTTCAATACATTTTTTCATTATTGCTCACATTTTATATGTAAATGATTGAAAAATGAATCTATACGTTTGAGTAGCATAATGTCTAAAAAAAATATACCTTGAGAATAAAAAAAAAATACGCTAACAAATCCCTAAACAGTTAATGATTTTTTGCTTAGGTCTATCCTTTTCTTTAAATTAAAATTCAGTAGGAGCTAGATACCTTGACAAACAGGTACAGACTCAGAGTTAAGACATGTGCTGTTGGATGGACATATTCCATAAGACTGGCACATTTTGTATACTGTGGATTGTAATGGAGAAAAGGAAAAGTTATCAGTGTTCTTTCTAACATTAAACAACCATGTTCGGTTCATTTGTTCTAAAATAAGATTAGTTTAATTTTGTCCCAAAAACATACTTTTAGGATTCAAGTCTAGCCGAGCTTCCTCCTGAGTCTCATAAACTTTAAAGGACAGTATGTCAAAGTCAGTTCCATTGACTGTTATTGTTGGGGAGGCAGTAATGAAACGGTTGTAAATGAAATACATCATGTAAGAGTCAATAGATTGGCTGCCGTACACAGTGATGACATTATACAAGATGTCTGTGGTCAGTGTGCTGTGGATGAACAGATTTTAGAGACATATTGTGAAAAAGTTGGCCCAACATGATCGAGATTGATTTACCTAAGAAACTATATATACTTCTAAAAATACTACTTTATCATCAAATAACTTGTACCTATATTGAGTGCTATAGGGTGTTACAATTGTTCTAAAGGTTGTATAATAATACTGATCCAGCCAAGACTGTAAACTCTGTTGAAACTGAGAGACAATAGCATCGGTGTAGACCATTGGAGGTGATTGAGCTAAAGTAACTCTGATGCATACTGTAACAGATTTTAAAAAAATGAATTTCTCTACTAAAAGCCATAAAGCAAATGATTTAATTAGCAAAGGCTCTACAGTTTAACTCTGTACGAGATAGCTTTAATGTATTTCATGTTACTAGACAAACATTCAATGCAACTCACCAAACTTTTCAATGCCTGCGAAATAGAAAAATAAACAAAACATATCAGATCAACACAAGACAAATTTAAAATCTCAAAACTATTAGGTTCAGAAATATATTTAACAAAGATAGAAACTTGACTGATAAGCTAAAGCCTCACACACAATTCAGTGATGGCCCAATCAATAGAACAGAAAAATATATCTTTTGAAAGATAACTTCAGCTACCTTAAAATTCTACAAAATCAAATATGTTTACGCCACTTGCTGATAAGTAAATAATATGACACACTTTTCACAAATACTTACAAAGAAAACTTCCATAAGTGTTGTAACATTTCAAGTTTTCAGCACAAGGGCTAGAAGTTTGATTGCATTCATCGATGTCCCGTTCACAAGAGGCAGTGTAAAATCCTGGCTTACAGGTACAATTTCCTGTAATGCTGTCACAGCTTTCTGTATTTTCTGGGTGGCAGTTACATGTAGAGTTACAATCAGATCCAAAGGTCAAGCCACTGCATGCTATAAAGAGAAAATAGTGATTAGACTCATGGCACATCCTAAATGAAATTTAAACCACAGGATATATTAAAGAGAAAAACTATACCTTCACAAATGTTGGGGTTGTTAGGATTGTGTTTAAAGCCTTCATGACAGCGACACTCGTAATAACCAACTCTGTTCACACAATCTGAATGCTGGTCACAAGGAGCGTATAGAGAGCATCGATCTAAGATTTTCTCACATGATGCACCTTCAAAGTCAGATGTACACCTGCATGTGCCTTGATTTTTTTCACAAACCACTGTGTTGTTTTGGGTACAGTTGCATTTTTCTGTGCAGTTTTCTCCCCATGTCCAATTGCCACATGCTGTTGTTGCAACAAAACAAAAGAGACAATTATTTTATTATCTGTATATCTCTTACAAAGAGTGCACCAGTAATAAAGTTTAGAGATAGTTTCTACCTTACCTTCAACACAATAATAATTCATATTGCCATTGTCAGAGATGATGAAATTTCCTCCACTGCAGAAGAATTGAGCAACTGAAAGACTGTTGATCAGTTCTTTCCAGTTGATTGCTGCATGTTGAAGAAAAACAACAATTATAAATAATTGCTTACTGTTGTCATGCACATTTCAAAATGTTAACCTTACTGCAAAAGCTTGTACTCTAGTCATCACATGATCTTTTCAGGAAAAATATACATGGAAGACTTTTTTTTGGCCATGGTTAATTCAGTTGTGCAAATAACAACTAGCTCAACATGTTCTTACCTTGAATTCCTTCGGTTTTATCCGTCTGTGTTTTGAACAACGACAATGAACCAGTGTAATTGCCTTGAAGTTTTTCATGAGACAAAACCATCGTTTCTGCAATTTTTCTCAGCAGGGGGTCATTAATGTCTTTACGAAGCCAAATTTCATACTCCGAGGTATAGAAGCATCCATAGTTATTGCATGTATTCCTGTTTGAAAGAGGGCGATGAATATGTAATTTTATTTTTTACAAATATAAATAAAGCCACATTGCATTCTTTCAATAAAAAAGATGGTTTCCACACTTACCCATAGTTACCGACTAGGTAGGCTCTAATGAACTCTGGTAAACTTTTGAAAATTGTGTTCAAAACCTAAGAAATGATAGAGATTTAATGAAAGCTTGTAACTAAAAACAATTCTTTGATTAACCAGATACTTGTACTATTAAAAATGTGAGAAATTATTTTTTTACCTCCAGTATCCTGTATGGATCATTGTAATACAATATGGTATGTCTGATATAGAGCATTTGTTTAGTGGCATCATCTGAGTAAGACATTATGACACCGTTATGTACATTAACAGGTAACACAGTTTTTTTTCTAGTCTTAACAAATTTCCACTCTACAGCTAGTTTTTTTCTTGGATAAAGGTAGGGGATGTAAAATAGCTTACCTATGGTAGATACTTTGATTTTGAAAGGCTGCTCCAGTCTAATGGCTGCGTAGTTCTGTTGGTAATTAAAAACAGTTGGTTAAATGAAAGGTTTTACAAGAATACAATCATGAGTAAAGAGATAAATGAACATAAAGAAAATGGTCCAAGTGTACCAAAAGTACTTATATGAAGTAAAAGCTCTCAAATGTTTAAATACCATAGCTGGAATCCAAAGATATAATTGTGAAGTATCGTAGAGATTTCTCATCAGCATGTCTACTGAGCTTTGATCATGACCATTATACTGGCTGGCTGAGGTTAAATAGCTCCTAAAGCGATAAAAGAAAACTAATCCATTTGCATTGCCTGAGAAAATTACTTTTAATGCACAATGATCATGTCACATTTAGCTTAATTAATTTAAAAAAAATATTTTTAGAATATCATCTTACCCAATATGGTAGATGCCCATGTGAATCTCAGTACGGAATAATTTGCATGTCTCATTAGCAGTGCAGGAAGAATCGGGCACACAGATGGCGTTATCAGCATATCTTACAAGCACATTGTCACAGCCGACATATGGTGAACAAAATCGACTGAAATATGTGGATATGACATTATTACACCAGTACAAGGAACAGAAGAAAAAAAACATATTTCTGATGTCTTTTTTTTATGTGTTGGAAGTAAGCAGAATTGTATAAAACACTTACATTTTTTAAACAACCTGTAATGTCTTACCTTGAATATGCAGAGCTTTGTGTAGCCATGAGCCAAACTAGTTCTCTTTCATCTCTGTTATTGAAGTATTGGGGATCATCTTTCAGACATTTTGGTGTCAATATGGTGAGATTCATTTCAATATTGACCAGTGGATTGCTGATGCTCCTCACTGAAAGGGAACATACACAACGTGTTGGTAAAAAGCCCAACTAATCTACAATGAATTTTGCTTACATGTCAATAAGAATCAAGTGCATTATTTAAGTTACTTACAATCTCCTTCTAAGCAAGAGGTAGAGTTGAATGAAGTGTATGGACAGACATGGCATGAATTGTCTGCATAGCTCCAATACATATCTTGTGGACAAGGCTCACAGGTCAGTTTGTCAAAAGTCATGTAGTATCCAGGCTTGCATTTTTCTAGACATCCAAATGACAATATGTTATATAAATGTATCAATTCATCAAATGATAAATCAGTACCAACAAGCTATCCTTATATGCTCTATTCAAACCAGCTGAAACACAAAAAAGTAGGGACCTCTTTCACTTACCTATACAGAAATGATGTGAATTGGCACCTTTGGTTAAAGTGGTTTTTCCTTCTTCACAAGCCACACATTTCTCTTTCAAAGCATACATGCCTTCTTCACATATTGCTAGAAATATTTTTATCGGCATGGTAAATATTAAAATATTTTTTTATCAATAATTTTTTTCATTATTGTTCACATTTTATATAGTAAATGTGCAAGTAGCATAATGTCAAAAAATAATACCTTGAACAAATGCTAAGAACTAAAACAAATACACTAACAAATCCCTAAACAGTTAATGATTTTTTACTTACGTCTATCTCTTTAAAAAAAAAATATTCATTTAATAGTAGCTAGATACCTTGACAAACAGGTACAGACTCAGAGTTAAGACATGTGCTGTTGGATGGACATATTCCATAAGACTGGCACATTTTGTATACTGTGGATTGTAATAGCGAAAAGAAAATGCTATCAATGTTCTTTCAAACATTAAACTACAATGTTCAGTTCATTTGTTCTAAAATAAGATTAGTTAAATTTTGTCCCCAAAACATACTTTTAGGATTCAAGTCTAGCCGAGCTTCCTCCTGAGTCTCATAAACTTTAAAGGACAGTATGTCAAAGTCAGTTCCATTCACTGTTATTGTTGGTGAGACAGTAATGAAACGGTTGTAAATGAAATACATCAAGTTATAGTCAACAGATTGGCTGCCGTACACAGTGATGACATTATACAAGATGTCTGTGGTCAGTGTGCTGTGAATGAACAGATGTTAGAGACAGATTGTGAAAAAGTTGGCCCAACATGAAGAATTTACTTAATAGAGGATATCAACTTTTAAAACAACTATTTTATCATTAAATATCTAGTACCTATGTTGAGTGCTAAAGGGTGTTACAATTGTTTTGATGTATGTATAGTAATAATAGTCCATCCAAGACTGTAAATCTTGTTGAAAGGTAGAAACAATTTCATCAGTATACATCCATGAAGCTGCTTGGGCTATTGTAACTCTGATGTATACTGTAACACAAAAAAAAATGAGTTTATCTCCTTTAAGCCAAAAATCAAAGAAGTATAATTATCTAAAGGATTTACAGTTTAACTCTGTTCGAATTGGCTTTAATTTATTTCATGCAAGTTATGGACACACATTCAATTCAACTCACCAAACTTTTCAATACCTGTAAAATATGAAAGGAAACATAAAATATCAGGTCCACAGAAGACATATTAAAAATCTCAAAACAGTTAGGTTCATAACAAAGTCAAAAACTCAACTGAGAAACTAAAGCAACATACACAAATCAGAGATGGTCTAATCAATAAAGGCGAAAAAGATATCTTTTGAAAGATATCTTCAGCTGCTTGGAAATTTTACTAAATGAAACACATTTATAACACATGCTGATAAGTGAAAAATAATGTCACATTTTCACAAATACTTACAAAGGAAACTTCCATAAGTGTTGTAACATTTCAGGTTTTCAGCACAAGGGCTAGAACTTTGATTGCATTCATTGATGTCCAGTTCACAAGATGCAGTGTAAAATCCTGGCTTACAGGTACAATTTCCTGTAATGCTGTCACAGCTTTCTGTATTTTCTGGGTGACAGCTACAAGTAGAGTTACAATCAGATCCAAAGGTCAAGCCACTGCATGCTATAAAGAGAAAATAGTGATTAGACTCATAGCACATCCTAAATGAAATTTAAACCACAGGGTATATTAAAGAGGAAAACTATACCTTCACAAATGTTGGGGTTGTTAGGATTGTGTTTAAAGCCTTCATGACATAGACACTCGTAATGACCAACTCTGTTCACACAATCTGAATGCTGGTCACAAGGCGCGTATAGAGAGCATCGATCTAAGATTTTCTCACATGATGCACCTTCAAAGTCAGATGTACACATGCATGTGCCTTGATATTTTTCACAAACCACTGTGTTGTTTTGGGTACAGTTGCATTTTTTAGTGCAGTTTTCTCCCCATGTCCAATTGCCACATGCTGTTGTTGCAACAAAACAAAAGAGACAATTATTTTATTATCTGTATATCTCTTACAAAGAGTGCACCAGTAATAAAGTTTAGAGATAGTTTCTACCTTACCTTCAACACAATCATAATTCATATTGCCATTGTCAGAGATGATGAAATTTCCTCCACTGCAGAAGAATTGAGCGACTGAAAGACTGTTGATCAGTTCTTTCCAGTTGATTGCTGTATGTTGAAGAAAAACAACAATTATAAATAATTGCTTACTGTTGTCATGCACATTTCAAAATGTTAAACTTACTGCAAAAGCTTGTACTCTAGTCATCACAAGATCTTTTCAGGAAAAATATACATGGAAGACTTTTTTTTGGCCATGGTTAATTCAGTTGTGCAAATAACAACTAGCTCAACATGTTCTTACCTTGAATTCCTTCGGTTTTATCCGTCTGTGTTTTGAACAACGACAATGGTCCAGTGTAATTGCCTTGAAGTTTTTCATGAGACAAAACCATCGTTTCTGCAATTTTTCTCAGCAGGGGGTCATTAATGTCTTTACGAAGCCAAATTTCATACTCCGAGGTATAGAAGCATCCATAGTTATTGCATGTATTCCTGTTTAAAAGAGGGTGATGAATAAGTATTTATTATTTTTTACAAATTTAAATAAAGCCACTATGCATTATTTCAATAAAATAGATGGTTTCCACACTTACCAATAATTACTGACTTGGTAGGCTCTAATGAACTCTGGTATATTTTTGAAAATTGTGTTCAAAACCTAAGAAATGATAGAGATTTAATGAAAGCTTGTAACTGAAACAATTCTTTGATTAACCAGATACTTGTACTATTAAAAATGTGAGAAATTATTTTTTTACCTCCAGTATCCTGTATGGATCATTGTAATACAATATGGTATGTCTGATATAGAGCATTTGTTTAGTGGCATCATCTGAGTAAGACATTATGACACCATTATGTTCATTAAAAAGTAAATCAGTTTTTTTCTAGTCTTAGCACATTCTGCTCTACAGCTAATTGTTTTTTTCTTGGATAAAGGTAAGGGATGTAAAATGGCTTACCTATGGTAGATACTTTGATTTTGAAAGGCTGCTCCAGTCTAATGGCTGGGTAGTTCTGTTAGTAATTAAAAACGGTTGGTTAAATTAAAGGTTTAACAACAATACAATCATGAGTAAACAGATGAATAAACATAAAGAAAATGGTCCAAGTGTACCAAAAGTACTGATATAAAATCTCTCAAATGGATAAATACCATAGCTGGAATCCAAAGATATAATTGTGAAGTGTCGTAGAGATTTCTCATCAGCATGTCTACAGAGCTTTGATCATGACCATTATACTGGCTGGCTGAGGTTAAATAGGTCCTAAAGCGATAAAAGAAAACTAATCCATTTGCATTGCCTGAGAAAATTACTTTTAATGCACAATGATCATGTCACATTTAGCTTAATAAATTTTTAAAAAAAATTTTTACAATATCATCTTACCCAATATGGTAGATGCCCATGTGAATCTCAGTACGGAATAATTTGCATGTCTCATTAGCAGTGCAGGAAGAATCGGGCACACAGATGGCGTTATCAGCATATCTTACAAGCACATTGTCACAGCCGACATATGGTGAACAAAATCGACTGAAATATGTAGATATGACATTATTACACCAGTACAAGGAACAGAAGAAAAAAAACATATTTCTGATGTCTTTTTTTATGTGTTGGAAGTAAGCAGAATTGTATAAAACACTTACATTTTTTGTACAACCTGTAATGTCTTACCTAGAATATGCAGAGCTTTGTGTAGCCATGAGCCAAACTAGTTCTCTTTCATCTCTGTTATTGAAGTATTGGGGATCATCTTTCAGACATTTTGGTGTCAATATGGTGAGATTCATTTCAATATTGACCAGTGGATTGCTGATGCTCCTCACTGAAAGGGAACATACACAACGTGTTGGTAAAAAGCCCAACTAATCTACAATGAATTTTGCTTACATGTCAATAAGAATCAAGTGCATTATTTAAGTTACTTACAATCTCCTTCTAAGCAAGAGGTAGAGTTGAATGAAGTGTATGGACAGACATGGCATGAATTGTCTGCATAGCTCCAATACATATCTTGTGGACAAGGCTCACAGGTCAGTTTGTCAAGAGTCATGTAGTAACCAGGCTTGCATTTTTCTAAACATCCAAATGACAATATGTTATATAAATGTATCAATTCATCAAATGATAAGAAGTCAATACCAACAACCTATCCCTATATGCTTTAATAAAAACCAGCTGAAACACAAAATAGTAGGGACCTCTTTCACTCACCTATACAGAAATGATGTGAATTGGCACCTTTGGTTAAAGTGGTTTGTCCTTCGTCACAAGCCACACATTTCTCTTTCAAAGCATACATGCCTTCTTCACATATTGCTAGAAATATTTTTGTCAGCATGGTAAATATTAACATACTTTTTATCAATACATTTTTCATTATTGCTCACATTTTATATAGTAAATGATTTTAAAATGAATCTAAAAAATAAATAAAAATACACTAACAAATCTCTAAACAGTTAATGATTTTTTTACTTAGGTGTATCCTTAAAAAAAACAAATAATTAACATTCAATAGGAGCTAGATACCTTGACAAACAGGTACAGACTCAGAGTTAAGACACGTGCTGTTGGATGGACATATTCCATAAGACTGGCACATTTTGTATACTGTGGATTGTAATAGCGAAAAGAAAATGCTATCAGTGTTCTTTCTAACATCAAACAACAATATTCGGTTTATTTGTTCTAAAATAAGATTAGTTTAATTTTGTCCCAAAAACATACTTTTAGGATTCAAGTCCAGCCGAGCTTCCTCCTGAGTCTCATAAACTTTAAAGGACAGTATGTCAAAGTCAGTTCCGTTGACTGTTATTGTTGGAGAGGCAGTAATGAAACGGTTGTAAATGAAATACATCAAGTAATAGTCAATAGATTGGCTGCCGTACACAGTGATGACATTATACAAGATGTCTGTGGTCAGTGTGCTGTGAATGAACAGATGTTAGAGACATATTGTGAAAAAGTTGGCCCAACCTGATCAATTTACCTAAGAGATGATATATACTTGTAAAAATACTTCTTTATCATCAAATAACTTATTATATGTACCTATATTGAGTGCTATAGGGTGTTACAATTGTTCTAAAGGTTGAATAATAATACTGATCCAGCCAAGACTGTAAATTCTGTTGAAACTGAGAAACAATCTCATCGGTGTAGACCATTGGAGGTGATTGAGCTAAAGTAACTCTGATGTATACTGTAACAGATTTAAAAAAAATGAATTTGTCTACTATAAAGCAAAGGATTTAATTAGCTAAAGGCTATACATTTTAAATCTGTATGAGATAGCTTTAATTCATTTCATGCTAACAGACAAAGATTCAATTCAACTCACCAATTTTTTCAATACCTGCGAAATAGAAAAATAAACAAAAAATATCAGGTCAACACAAGACAAATTTAAAATCTCAAAACTGATAGGTTCAGAGATCTCTTTAGAAATACATTAAGAAAGATAGAAACTTGACTGAGAAAATACAGCCACAGACACAATTCAGAGGTGGTCCAATCAATAGAACAGAAAAAGATACATTTTCAAAGAAAACTTCAGCTACCTGGAAATTCTACAAAATTAAATATGTTTATGCCACTTGCTGATAAGTCAGTGTCAAAATTTTCACAAATACTTACAGAGGAAACTTCCGTATGTGTTGTAACATTTCAAGTTTTCAGCGCAAGTGCTAGAAGTTTGATTGCATTCATTGATGTCCAGTTCACAAGATGCAGTGTAAAATCCTTGCATACAGGTACAATTTCCTGTAACGCTGTCACAGCTTTCTGTATTTTCTGGGTGACAGCTACATGTAGAGTTACAATCAGATCCAAAGGTCAAGCCACTGCATGCTATAAAGAGAAAATAGTGATTAGACTCATGGAAAATATTAAATGAAATTTAAACCACAGGCTATAATAAAGTGGACAACTATAGGCCTACCTTCACAAATGTTGGGGTTGTTAGGATTGTGCTTAAAGCCTTCATCACATAGACACTCGTAATGTCCAACTCTGTTCACACAATCTGAATGCTGGTCACAAGGAGTGTATAGAGAGCATCGATCTAAGATTTTCTCACATGATGCACCTTCATAGTCGGATATACACATGCATGTGCCTTGATATTTTTCACACACCACTGTGTTGTTTTGGGTACAGTTGCAGTTTTTAGTGCAGTTTTCTCCCCATGTCCAATTGCCACAAGCTTTCGGTGAATTTAAAAGAAAAGCAGAATTTTTATTTATACATTTTATATTAGGTTAAAAGCTATTGTAGTTGACTTTATTCCTGCTAATATTCTTAATTATAATAGCTCACTTTAGTTATTCAAGTTTTATATACTTACAGAATATTTTATATTTTTTTTAAATTCTTTTTCTTATAGGCAACAAGTTATTTTTTTTTAGTCTAATGGTGATATTTTTTAAAAATAAAATAGTTCACAAAATATGCCATATTTTAGACCCTGGTATTAATGAATTAACTATTTTACATTTCTCTACTACTCAGTCAGATGAATATTTTCATTTTATTTATGAAAATTTTATGACTACATTGCTTTTTAAGACTCAGATTTTAACTCTATCCATGATTTATTGTGTACTTGACCGGTTGCTTTTGTGCCAACCCATGATATATCATCAATTTAATTTTCATAGTTTATTTTGTTAGTACGATTTTTGGATTTGACTTTTTATATTCATAATAAATGATATACTAATGTAATCCTCGCTTCAATACCTTTCTATTTGTATATAGCAAAAAAAAATGTATTTATTTTGAAAATTTCATGTCACATGTCTAACAACAGGGATTATAACTTGATATAATAATAATAATACGTTTATTATTTTTATAGTGCTGCCAACAAACATAATGTAAGTGTAAGCTCAGAGCACATTTAACTTTGAGCAACAAGAACATAAATAGAGCCATTTTTTTTGCAATAACTGATACAGTTCTCTAGGTTAAAAAGGTAGGCCAATATAGAATTTTGTTTCATTTCTTAATAGGTTGTAGAGCTAGATTTAATTGATAATCTCAAAACTTGACGAATATAATATATATATATGAAATGACAGTGACGGAACAAATGTTACTCAATGTAATATTTACCAACTTAATATAAAAGTAAAACAGTAAGGGCCTAAAAATGACTAACTCTTTCTGTGTCAACCCACAGTATATCATTGTTTTAATTTTCATAGCATATTATATTTTGTTGTTATGGCCTATCAATTCGACCTTTAATATTCTCAAATGAACATCAACTCTTTCTGCTTCCTATCTGGTTTCTTTACAGTCAGTTTTCAAATAATAATGATATATATATATATACATATATGTATAATATATATATTAAGGCCTATAGACTATATAAAACTAAATATTATAATTTAAAGTATGGCGTACGGTAGGCTAGGCGGCTAGGCTAGATCAGTTTGTTACTGCCCAAAAAAACTCTGATTTTGTTTGCAACAAGATCTATAGGACCGGACCCTACTTGAAATTATGAAGTTAGCTTGACGACGATTGGCTTGCCGGCATACCAACACTCTTGCAATTGACAAGTCTGAACAAATATGCATGCATAAAAGGTCGCAACGAAAGACATTTCTGGTCTTATTTGATCATTTAATAAAAAAAATGTGTTACTGATTATACCAAAAGTTGTAGGAGATTAAATTTTATTTCATTTTTAAAAAAATGTTGCCAAAAGAAAACAATGGATTGTGAAAGTGAGAAATGAAATTTCATCTTTTTATAATATCAAACTTATTGCTTAATGATAATGGAAAAGAAGGTTATACTTTATTGTAATTGGTTCTATTTTTTTTTTAAGTTTCATATATCATTTTAAAGATCTTTTTGTCCTGAATACAAAATCCGATGTTTCATTGAGCAGTTCCATTTCTGTGATTTTTTATTTAATGTTGAATATTTGTTAATTTTGCATGTTTTATGAAATAATTTTACTTCCCTTGAGCACTTTGTGTTGTAAATTAAAATTTTGTTACGTCCCTTTGATTTGTTTATTTTTATTAATTTTTTCTTTTATCTCATAATATCAAACGCACACACACTCCATGTACTTCATGCTTCTCGGACCAGATTTTTTCCTCTAGATATGTTAGTTTTTATGGTAGGTTTAGTTGTTTTTATTTCTTGTTGCTTTTAGCCAGTATCGGTTAGTTCCTAGGCTAGGGATGGCTTCTTAGTATTTGTTTATTCTTAGTATTGGTTAGTTTCTAGGCTAGGGATGGCTTCTTAGTATTTGTTAATGGTTATAATAGGATAGGGAGAGCTTTGTAGTTTTTTTATTTGGCTATACATAGCCAACTTGGCCATGTCTTGGGACAGGAAGTGACCTGGTTAGAATTCTGGGTAGAATCTACATGTGTTCTCAACTCAACTAACATGGGGTAGGACTACTTTTTCATATTAAATATGGTAAGAATCACTTTTGTTCAATATTTTTTGTGTTTTTTGTCCTCTTTTTTTTTTTTTATTGCTTCTAAGAAATACTGACTGAAAATTTTAGTAGCCTATTGATTAGTGCTTAGGAAGTGCAGCAGACATTGATTAATGTATCGTGTTAAATGGGTGTGTGACGTCACAAGCCTATTTTAAACACAATACAAATGAATTTTTTTATTTTTGTTTACATTTTTTTTAATTTTAAATAGTCTGCCGCTCTTTCTAAGACACTTATCAATAGCTCCACGTGAAAAAAATTTCAGTTGGAATTTTTTAGAAACCTACTTTTCTAGAACCAGCTACACTAAAGTATTACCGAAAAGAATTGTCATAACTTGTTTTTAAGAATCTATGCATTGTGTTGTTTAATATCCAAGAAACACAACTCTTGACTAATTTATTTTGTAAACAAAGATATATTTAACCGTACGTGACTAGCACTTGAGTATTAATTATCGCCTACTAACTTTTGATGTTAAAAACGGATTCCTCATAACTCATAACTAATCTTGTATCCTTTGTATAATTCTAAAATACTAGAACTGGCTGTCGAGGTTGAAATCAATTATTTATTGTCAAACACCAGCAAAAGCATGCTTTGTTGTTTACTAATTTAAAAATAGAACTGGAAACACGTGACCTCTTTATTTGAAAAGGTCACACCTAATTAGGGTTGCCAGACACATGGGTACCAAAAGGAGGACACAGAGAGACAAAAAGGAGGACAAAGGTGGACACATGGGTACCAAAAGGAGGAGACATTGAGAGTTTCATTTTAAATACGATTAATGTGTTCAATTGAATGCTGATTTAACCAGAAATCAATATAATTTTACTAAAATGGTTGCTACTAACTATCGATTAGTAAATAAATCAAGAAAAAGTATTGTAAAAAATAAAATTAAAATTAAATTGACTTTTTTTTTCAGAATGCAACAATAGAATACTAGAGCTATATTGTTTGAACATTTAACCGTCAATTCTACAGTTAATACATTATTATCTTTCTTGATTATACAACATCAGACCTGCCTACCCCCCACTGGACCCATGAGGGAGACAGAGGCTAGTTATGTGGGAGATTTTCCAACTGATGAGGGAGATTTAGAGCAGCATAACAAAAATACATAATAATATAATTATAATTATACACAAACTATTTGATCATAGTTATAAAGAAACACAGGTTTGCAGCATAATATATGATAATATTTAATCTACATGAAATAACATCATTCCAAATGCATTGGTCAGTGCAGGTCTTCCTGACCAGTGAAAAAATACGCTCACAAGGCGCGCTAGAGTGGGGAATTGTGAGTATCCCCTTCATGACTAGCGAGTTGGGGATACTCGGAGGACAACTTTGTCCAGCTGTGATCAACCCGTTCATTTACTGGCAGATCCAAGTCAGTAATCTGCAGCTTGGCGAACTGCTCAAGGATAACATCCCTGTCAACAGCCCCCATCAGCATTGGAAACCTATCTAAGAAGTAATTTAGATGGGAAGACGTTATGTTCTTTCTTTCATGAAGGTTGACTACAACTGAATTGACAAGGACTTGGTCATCCAAGGGCAGGTTTTGCACCAAGTATTCACAGACTTTACAAAAATTAAGTCTTACAGACTTGTAAAACTCAGAAATTGTCTCCTCTATAAGTTTATAGAAGGAGGGGCACATGACAGAAAAAGTCGTTTTAATTTTTGATTAGGCCCTAACCCCAAACCGTGGGTGCCACTCACTTGAAGCAGTGAACCCTGAAATCCTTTTCTTAAAATTTCTTGAACCCTGAAACCTACTTTCCAAAATTTTACAAACCCTGAAATTTATCGCAACTCCTAAAATTTATATTATTTTTACCATATTGTATATACCGGTATATATATACAATTTAATATAATATAGGCTACACCAAAAAGCAATGTTGTTTTTACAATATGTTTCTGCATATTATGATAGGAAAATTATGTCTTTAAAATGTTTTATATGATTGTATTATTGCTAGGCCTAAGCTTACTTTAGTTATTGATAAATGGCTTGAAAAATCTTTTAAAAAAATGGACAAATCTAAAATTATAGTTAAACATACAAAGATGTGTTATTTTAACAATTTAATAACATCATTCCTATTGATCTTATCATAACCCTTTTGTTTTTTTCAAGTTAAGCTAGCCTACTTTAAAGATATAATTATGTGTTTCTTTATTCCCCATTTACTTTGTTCTGTATTTTCTAGGTCAGTTACCAATAAATGTAATTTAAATATTGTATCCTAATCCTAGTGACTTTAACTCTAAGGCATATGAAACTTTAGTTTATTTAGGATAACATGTTAACTAGTAAACTATTGAATCTAGTCTGTAACTTCAAATGCCTAATAACTGAAAAGAGGGAAAAAATAAAAACTGAAGGATTAATACACATTTTTTTTACGGTAGGCTATATAGTTCAGTGAAATGACGTATTTTTATTTTGTTATGAAAATGAGCAAATTCGCGAATGCGCGACACTAACAATTTAAAACTTCGTTTTGAAATTAATTTAAATCAACATTATTTTATGATTTTCTTGTTATGTCCGATATTGTTAGAAAAAAAATATGCACCAGCATAAGTGACTGCTAGGACTAGGCCTTGTTCTAAACACTACACCGACAGTTTTACTCCATTCATTAGGCCTAATAAATATGATTGAAACGTATATATGCTATCTATATTAAACAGTAGGCCTAACTGTGACATTGCTCCAATAGATTAATTTATTCATATTCCGTCGCCTTCATTTTAGCGGGCTGATAAAAAACGCATTTTTAATGGAGGAAAAAAAAGCAGTTTTAATCTTTCCATTGAAATGACAATAACCTTTCACATTACAAGCTTATAGTTAGGCCTAGCCTAATATAGGCCTACTTATAGTATAGTCTACATGGAGGTGTGAAACAGTCGCCGAGTCGGGAATAACCAATTACCGATATGACGATAAAAATCTAGGCGGATGGAAAATTTAGGTAGCCCACCTTATTTTCCGATCATTAAGTTTTTTTTAGTGAATTAAAAAAAAATCCAACCACATAGCGTGACATTTCACTAAACTAAGCTACTAAGCTTATAGGCTAATACTGTAGGCCTATCTAGGTATGGTTTACAGTACGCATACCAGTTATATTAAGTCTATTCATATCGGATCCGATTATCACCGAACCGGGTTTCGTACCGCGATTTCGGACCGTAGATTTTTTTTTGTTGGTTAACCCACGAATCCGGAACCAAAGTAAATTGAATCTCGCGAATCCGGAGCCGAAAAATATTTAGCCTCGCGAATCCGGATTTCCGGGATAATCCGGAAAAGTGGCACCCCTGCCCCAAACTCCTCACACAAAGGCACATATTAATTTTCATTAAAAAAAAATTATAATGGAATTTAATAATAGCCATTTTATATTTTATTTATCTTATAAAAAACTTACTATTTATTATTATATTTACATAGAGGTTTCAGTTATTTAGGGCTTTTGAAAAAAAAAGAATTCTCCCGATATAGCCTAACTTAATGGCAAAATAACAGTGTTTGAGTATGACGTAGTCAATGGCTGAAGCTTCGGATCAGCTTTCCCTCTCAAAATCTAAACTTTAAACTAACAGTCTTTCATATGTAGATGCAAAATTATATTCTGAGTCACATAGCATTAGCATGCCTTAAAAAGGTTCCTAACTGATTTATAACGTAAGCCAGATGACCTAGCTTATTCCATTTCAATACAATAGTAATAGCATTAGCCTAGGCCTAGGCATTGCATTGCTAGCAACAAGTCCAAGTTCGACATCCATCGTTGTAAAAATAAATTTAAACAAAAAAGAACAGAAGAGCGAAAAACAGAAGATTATTTATTAGTAAAAGGAAGTAACTTTATTTATTATAAGACATTGGATTGGAAATCGCTATTTTATCGTAGTTTTTATCTGCCGATTTTTTTGGCCGGCACAGCCAGAAAGTGAAAGTGCCGCCATTTTTTGGCCGCTTCGATGGTAAAATAAAGGGAAATGTGTATACTGCGCATGTCCATGCAAATAAATTTTAGTTCCGACTTCCGATTTTCGACAGAAAAAGATTCGCATTTTTTGCAAGTGTCGGAAAAATATCGATCGGAAAAAAAAAATTAACAATTTTCGGAAAAAAAATTCATAGGCGGAGAACAAAAAAGCGGGAGAATTTTAAAGGTGTGCGTAAAAGCGGAAAACAGGGTTCAAATGCGTAGAACTCCCGCACAATGCGGGAGAGTAGGCAGGTCTGCAACATATTTCTATGACTGCCAACTCTTAGCAGAAGACCCTTATTAGCAATCACAAATAGTAGGTACTTCGATAAAATTTCTAAAATTGTTAAAATTAATAACATTTAAACAAAACCTATTTAGTTAAATGTAGTTTGGTATTGGCTTTCCAATGACACCTCATTTTTGTTTCTACATGAAATATTAACGAAGTTATGAATTTTTTAAGTGTCCGAAAATTAAGCCTATTTGACCCATCTAAATATAAAAAAAAAGTGTGACCCAAAAACATGAACTGAGCTGTTTAAATTGCTATAACTTAAAAACCGTAAAAGATAAATCTATGAAATTTGAAACACTTATTCTACTATATATTATTTTAATTTTAAAATAGGTATTTACATAGGTGTCGATTGGGGAGGGGGCCCAGAACCCCGTTTTCCCCAGAATTTAGTATTTTACTATTAAACACAATTTCACCTCACTGACCTATATATAACATAAACATAGATCTGAGGTTTTTTACCCATTAGAAAGCCTCTTCACCCCCGATCCCCAACTGTATACAAATACTTTTCTAGACAAGGGGCGTAGCCACATGGGGGAGGGAGGAGGGGGGAGGTTAGAGACTTGTAATGTATTTGAAAATATATTTTTTTTACAGTATTTACATTTTTCCCCATATTTTGGGTAAAATGTATTTAAATAATGTTTGTAACATGACATGTCAAAACCACTCCTCAAACATTCTAACGTCATCCCAAGTCTAGGCACAGTGAAGCAGCGTTCACCAGTTTCTGTGGCATAATGCCCATCCACCATTACTTTACCCCAACTAGTGTCAGGTACCCATCATAGCTGGATAGACTCAGGTGCATCCTTAAGTCCCGGAAAAAATCCTAGCCTGCACCAGGATTTGTACCCAGAAACTTTGGATTGCCAGTTGAATGCGCTGCAGCTAGGCCACCGTGCCACATAATTATAATAAGGAGTACAATATGAAATTAAATATATTTATTTATATATCATTTTACTTTATTCATAACAATTTACTTAATATTTATGATAAAAATACCCTATCAGAGTGTCACATAATGGGGAAATTGAAGGAGAATTTAAATGACAATGTTCTGTGTCAACAATATACAAAATATTTTGTGACCATTACAATTACATCAACCATCTGCATTTACTTTTACCTAAATATTAAAATAGTGCCAGATCAGGGTAAATTCATATACATAATTAATTATAAAAAGCCTAAATAGTTGTAATTTTCTTGGAGTTTACTCAAGAACAATTTGAGCATGCTGCTGGCAAAGTACAATGTCTAATAATATTAATGTATTTTTTGTAATGATTATAATATTACTTCAAGCTAAATTAAAATTTAATTACATTTTGTGCTACTGTTATTTTTATTGCAGATTTATCATTTGTAAACACTCAAAATTATAGTATGAATAACCAAGATAATACTTGTTACATATAAAATATACTTTTTTCCATGTTGAGAAAACAAGAACATACTGATAAATTACCATTATAATTTAATACATAAGTAAATTTTACATAATTATTACAATTCTATTAAAAGCAACAGTGCAGGTATTTATTTGAATAAAGAAAAGCAGTCTGTGCTAATTGTCGGGCATGGTGGGTGAGTTGAGCTCGTAAATGTAAAGAAAAATATGCCACTGAAAATTAAAATTATAATTAATAGACAATTTTTTTAGGCATGAATGGATTACGGTAATTAGTGCACCAGAAACACCTCGCTCTCCCCCACCCCCTCTTTTTTATATATATTTGGGCGTGTAGTTAAAAAATATACCTTTACCATCAGAATCAATAAGAATCAGGGTTCAGCTGCACCACATAACAGTCTTGCCCATAAGTACCATGAACAATGATACCTATGTGCAATGTAAAATATTTTAAACTATGTGTTTCATCAGAAGAGTATTCTTTTTGATAAAAGCTATTATATTAAAAACTTTGATGTTATGTACCCAATAGTGAAAGCAGCATGCAATTTGCCTTTTTAATGATTTCTTTTCCACAATTTTTTTAATGTTGTATTTCATTAAATATAAATACAGCATTCTTAGAATGTCTTTTTTTTTCCACACGGACAATAAGCAATTTGTGATTACATATTTATAGGCTGCGTAATAATCCTTATATCTTAGTCATTTTTGTCACAGGGACCATGTGATTTAATTTTTTTATACTATCTTGAAAAAAAACACATAGTGACACAGTAGGTCTTTTTTAACTTTTTATATTAAAATTGTTTCTTCCATTCCCTTTTCATTTCTATATTTTCAACTTGAATGCTAGATCCATATGAGAAGCTATAATGAATAATAAAAAAACAAAACAAGTTTTATAAATGTAGGCCTATAGCATTTTAAATATTTTAAAAAATTATCTAGGCCTATAAGTAAAAGTTGTTTTTTTTTTAAAATGTATAATATGCTATGGTCATTGCAATCTTTTTTTGGCTGTCCTGTGTAGGTGCAGGAGGCCTAGGCCTACATATTTTAAAAAAAAATTAATTATTATTATTTTATAGTGTTACTAGACTCTTTATGAAAGTAATTGGCCTTTGTTTTAGAGTCTAGGACTCTAGAGCCTAGATAATATAATAGACATAATCATGGCTGCTATAGACAATATATAGCCTAATACAGTACAGTAGGCCCTATAGTAGGTATACTTATTAATGGGACTACTTGTTATTATAGACTAGAGACTATAGTAACTAGGCTAGGCCTAATCATATTTAATCATGACCCTTCATACAATTTTGTTGAGCTTGTTGGAATTCTTGGCTCTATAGACTATAGTTGGCTAAATATATTATTAGTCCTATGCTAATATTGTACACAACCAAGCTTTATCATGGCCTACGTAAATAGCCCTAGGCTATGTCTATGCCTTATCATAAGGCTTATATATGACTATAAAATGACTAGGCCTACTCCTAGTCATGACCTATATTCCTATATATTCTATATATCCTGGCTATAGTTATAGCCCTAGCCTAGCCCATGTGTGGCGCTACCTATGTAAAGTCTTTAATACAGGCTTAGTTGTGCCCTATAACCATGTGCCCTAAAATACTAGACCTAACCATGGCTTTTCTAATAGACCTATACAATACTGAGTAAAAAATTACGCGGATAAAGTTGGTTTCTAGCATTTTTCCATTTATTTATTTTGTAAAATCCAATCCTACTTTTTAAAAAATGCCACGTGTTTTTTTTTTAATGTTCTAAAAATAAATATGATTTTAATATGACCTAAAAACAAAGGCGTGTAGTTTCTAAAAATAGATTTCACAAACAAAGTTTATAATATTTATTAATAAAAAGTGCTGTAATTGTATATGTTAAAATTGACACTATTTTATACATTTATACAGATTAAATACAAAAATACATCAAAAAGTTTTCGACAGCTAAATATAACCAGAACAAAAAATAAAAAAACATTTTTTGCTATATGTTATTTGTAATTTTGGATTAAAAAAAAAGAATCGATCGAAGTAGCCGATTGTTATGAAATTTCGTAATTATACTTATTTTTACATGATAAAAACGAAAAGCTTTATTAAAAAGTTTTGTATACACAAATAAAAAAGTTGTAAATTCGTCAAACTTACCGATTTTCCCGCTAAATCAAAAACATTTCCAACTTAATTACAAGTAGTGAAAAATCAAAATTAATAATGTTAAATATCTCATATACGAAAATTGATGACTTTTCTTGGCTAAAATTGAATGAAAGCTTGTCGAAAATTCTTAACTCCAATAACTATCAGATTAGGGCTGAAAAAGTGCGATTCAAATTTTTCATGATTTTATGTAAACAAAAAAAAATGTCGGAAATGGGTTTTATCGAAGTACCTACAAATAGGCTATGTAAAACTGTTCCCATGTGAGATTTTTCAAGTTGTATAGAGTTAACTGAGAATTTATTTCTTTCCTTTGTCAATTGTGCGTTTACCAATGAGAACACTCTTTCCACATTATCATGGTGTTCATGGATACAGAAAAAAATGTTCACAACTTTTAGTATCTCTGAAAAGCACCTTGCATTTGGGCAACTCCAGTGTTTTGTTTTACCCGACACTTCCACTTATTGACAGTAAAACAATAAGAACACGAAAAGTGCACTAATTATTTTAAAAACCTTTGCCGTACAAAAGCCGGACATTTTAAGAGTTTTTAGCTTTGCCTGCCGGACGGAGGACACAGGGCTAAAAAGGAGGACATGTCCTCCTTTTGCCGGACGTCTGGCAACCCTACGCCTAATGAGGTCTATGCAGAATGATATCCTGGTCACGTGGTGTTGACTAGATACACTTAGAAACATTAACAATGTTTTAATGCGCTGCTTGTTGGGTGCGCAAATTCTACTGCTAAATTATAATGTAAAGAATATAAAAATACAAAATATCTTTTCATCGATTTCTTTTGAAAGATCAACAAATAGGTGTTGTTCTTTAATAATTGAATGTCTATAATCATTGTTGCTTCCGTGAGCATCATTTATAATATCACAATATTCTAAGATATGTAAAAAATTAACATTTTTAATAATCATAGATGCCGATAAGAAACTCAGCCATTTTTTTTTAGTTTAGACAACATGATTCAACATCACGTGATATATTTTCTGTCTCTAAGTCTCTAAGTCTAAGGAATTGTGCATAGACTTCATTAAGACTTGTCAATTAGAGCACCTTAAACAAAAATTCAAGTAAGCTAGACTAACCTAACGCCAACGGCCATTGCTGGCGTTGCCAACACCAACATTCTTCAACTTCAAGTTGACTTAGTTTCAAGTTAAGGATCAAGGAGAAACGGAGCACCTCAACTCTCTCTTACTCTTAGACTCAGTCAAAGACTGGTAGACTTAGGACTTAGGCTTAGGACTTAGTCACTTAGGCTACTTGCATAATTTTAATTGCATAGACCTACCTCGCATTAACTTTTTGGCAAGGCAGTATTATTATATACAGCTCTCATAAAAATTGATCTAGGTCGAATATTCCCATTTTTATGTACCCTATTAATTTAACGATACGATGTGCTTGTAATTGTCGTCTGCTATTTGCTATTATCTTGTTTGAAACCATTATTTACAACGTTATTTGATAATAACATTGTGTTTTCTCTGTTGTAAAGAGCTCTGTGAAAATAAACAAGTGCATTCACTCCGTTTTTTCCTATGAAAACATTTTATCTTTTTTTTTCGACTCATTGTTTTCGATTCGGGCCTTCTTTTTCATTAGGCCTACGTGTAATAGGTTGCATTGTCTCCTTATATAATTTAAACTAACGTCACATTATAGCTAGACCAGTTTTTACGTCGTTTCGTAAATTAATTTGGATGGCGACAATCGGCCAAGCTCAGAAGCAATGCATTAATTATTAAAATATCTATATTTAGGCCTACGCATAGCTCATAGCCTACTTATTATAATTATATGTAGGCTAGGTTGTAGCAGTGTAGGCCTACTGCTTATCTTTAAAAAAAAAGGCCTACAACAGTTGGCCTATAAATTAAAATATTAGATAGGGCATATATAGGCCTAGGCTACGGATAATTTTTCTACTAACTTAAACAATTAATAAATAGCTGTTGCTTTTCTAATTCGAAAACAGTTAGAAAGTTTATATTATTATTATTAAAAAGACACATATTATCTTATTTATTTAGCCTATATATATTATTATTATGCACAGCAGGGTTTATATTGCTTCTTCTTATTTTAATTTGTAGAAAAGGTAAAAAAAAAATATGTGTCATCCTTGTCGACTCAGATGTCTTTCGACGCCCACATAAGCAATCTAGGCATGGTCATTTATAATATGGCCAATATAGGCCTACAGCTGCGTGGTAATCGCTCGATACCTTCTTAAATTTTAGCTCAGCCAGGGTAGGTTACGTCGTCCAGTTCTGCCATGAGGCAGCAAAGGCTCCAGGTCAAGACGGTATCCCACCAGAGGTCATTAAGGTTGGCAGCAGCGTATTATTGGAGCACCTGCTCGGTCTCCTCTGCCACTGCTGGGAAGAAGGAGCAGTACCCGAGGACATGAATCAGAGCTGGATAGACCCGAATCAGGGACACCCTCGAGCTCCAGACTCGGGAAAAGAATCCTAGCCTGCACCAAGGATTCGAATCCGGGACCTAGCCAGCCGAACGTGCTGCGCCGTGCCCCATCATCATTCTTTCAGGAGATATTTGATAATCATTTGTTGCTACATTGCTCTTTTATTTGCTAAATGAGAATCGTTTCAAGATTACCACCCTTTGCATGTCAGATTTTTGTATACACATTCATCGAATCTATAGTAGCCTATGTCAATATTTACATTTTTTAAATAATATATGGAATGATGTGAATTTACATTTAAATAATTAATAATTTATTAATTAATTTGGTCATTTATATCGCGCCTCACTCCATGCTAATGCAAGCATGCTCAGCGCGCTCACAAAAACGAAACGACAATAACACTCTAAAATAGTTTTAAACAAGGTTTCGGCCGATGGAGGCACGAAACGACAATAACATTTTAAAATAGTTTTAAACAAGTATTTTGCTGATGGATGTGTACTTCATCAACTTAGTTGAAAAGAAAAGTCTTCAAATTCTTCTTGAATGCTTTTTTTGACACAGAGTTTTTCAGTGTCTCAGGTAAGCCATTCCACAGTGTAGGCGCCACAGATTCAAACGAGCGTACACCAAGAGTCTTTTTTCTGTGACCTTCCAAACCTGGAATTTCCAGGAGAGATTGTGTTGAAGATCGCAGCATCCTTAACGGGACATGCTTCGGTATAAGCTCTTTGAGATATGCAGGTGCTGTGCCTTCCACGCATCCATAGGTAAGGGACATAATCTTATGATCGATGTGCTTCGTCACAGGGAGCCAGTGGAGCTCTTTGAGAATTGGAGTGATATGGTCATGCTTCTTTACTCGTGACACAATGCGTGCTGCAGTATTTTGAACTTTCTGAAGTCTATCCAGTTGTTTCTGGGGTAAACCCCACAGGCAACTGTTACAATAGTCTAGTCTTGACTGTATTGTTGCAACAGCAAAAGCATTGGCTGTTTTTTTATTAATCAGAGGTCGCAGCTGACCCAGGGCACGAAGATGGAAGGAGCATGCCCTAACCACAGTACTGATGTGTGGACCCATTGTTAATTTACTGTCAATGTAGATCTGACAGTAGATCTTAAAACCAAAACCAGGGGCAGAGATGTAGGCCTATGACACCTATTAGTGGAAAAGGGGGGGGGGGGCAAGTTGATACAGGGGCAAATTGATACAAAGGTAATAAAACAGCTATTACACGAATTGTGCGAATAAAATTTGGTACGTGAAATAGCTTTTTACTTCCCTAACTTCCGATGTAAAAAGATTTCCGCTCATTTCAAGGTTGATCAATAAAGCTGCGACTGCGAAGCGTTTTTGTAAATCGAGCAACTTTTGAAAAAAAACTGACAACCTGTTTCGTTAGAGATTTGACAAAAAAGTTAAGTACATTTAGCTCATCAACCCTTCCATTAGGGTAAGAAAACATTGCTAAATGATTTTGCATATATATGTGTCATTTGAGTTATCATTTGACGAGATTTGTTTGTTCTTTGATTCTTTTAAAATTTAACTCAAAAATTTTATGCAACGCGGTCTACATCTAGATCTAGATCTAAATCTAAAGACTAGGACTAGGGGCACGTTGATACAGACCACTTGGAGCAAATTGATACACTGGTGACTGTATCAACTTACCCCGTTGATAAAGCATTTGAATATTGCCGAAAATATTGTTATATTAACTTATATTATATTATGTGAAGCCGGCTGGTCCAGCGGTTAGTTCACCGGACTGTCAACCAAAAACCAACAGACAGGTCGCGGGTTCTATCCCTGCCACCGACGGATCCCTGTCGCCCTGCAGGAGTTTTGGGCCTAGTGGACGTAATAATCTTCTATCTAGAAGGAACGTCTGTAAACTTATAAGACATTATGTAACTTTTATGTTACTTGCATTTAGGCCTAATATAGGCCTAATTATAATTATAATTGAAAGCCGGCTGGTCCAGCGGTTAGTTACCGGCCTGTCAACCAAAAACCAACTGACACGTCGTGGGTTCTATCCCTCCCACCGACCGATCCCTGTCGCCCTGCAGGAGTTTTGGGTCTAGTGGACGTAATTTATATAATCTTCTCTACTCTCTAGAATCTAGAAGGAACGTCTGCAAACTTATAAAAGATAATGTAATTAAATTGTTTGGTGTAGAAGTAGAAGTGTAGACCTAGTGAGCCTAGTGTCGCCTAGGCCTCCTAATACTATGTAGCCTAACTTTTTTTTTTCATAGTTTCTTTAGTTAATAAGTAGGCCTAAATAGGCCTAATAAATAGTAGGCCCCTAAATAGTCTTAATACTACTACAACAATAATTTTGAATAATAATAGTGACTGAAAATAAGGCAGGTTTCGGTAAAACTTCGGTACTCCTGGCTCACAAAAAGTGAGTTCTAAAAAATTCCAACTGAACATTTTTTTGCGTGGAGCTATTGATAGTGTCTTAGGAAGAGCGGCAGACTATTTAAAATGAAAAAAATCAATTGTATTGTGTTTACAAAAGGGCAGGTTTCACGATAAGAACTTCAAAAGTTCCCTTTTTTTAAATAATAATAATTTTAAGCTTTAATACTGTATTATTATTGTATAGCCTATCATTTTTAAGCCTAGAAACTGAGGAACCCAAATATGAAGGTTAGAAAGTCACCTGACTTTCCTATGTTTTATAAGTTGTAATAATTTTAAGATTGGGAACTTCTGTCGGTCAAGGTTTTGCAGACGAAAAAAAATACAAGAGACTAAACAGCTGCAAAATATTTTTTTGTTTTAAATACTTTTATGAAAAATAATTTTATAAAACTTTAAATATCAGCATTTGTGTTTTGTTTTGTTAATAATTTCACAAATAAACTAATAATTTTGCATCCTTAGGTCATTAGGCCTAGGACCTAGGATATGTCACGATATGTGGTACGAGAAAAATAAACAAAATGGTGGCCATTTTGTACTTAAAATGTTGTGTTGGTGTTGGCGAAAAGCTTGGAGAGATATTATTTTTACGTTTAAACAATTACTGTTCGCGTAAATTTAGTTTTAAACATTTAATAATATTGCTGTGTTAATGTTAATCGTAAACAATAACTTCAAAATGCATAAATAGCGTTTTACTGTAAATTATCGATAACGGCAGAGCACACTGTCCTCGGCTGTGCCACGCAACCCTAGTTGAAACATAACAGTAACACAGAGGTAAAATTTATATAGGCTAATGATATTAAATCAAACAACACATTTTTTAAGTAAAAAAAAAAAGCTTCAAATAGAACAAAAACGTCTATCGAATTGGATTTATATTTTAAAATTCACTCGAGCGCATTTGAAAAATATTGAAAAATCCTAAAAAATTTTTAGTATAACATAAAATTCAAATGACCGAGAAAATTTTGGCAATGTACACCCGATGATTTATTAGCAAGTAAAATAAAATAGTATTTAAAAAAAAAGGAATTTTTATGAATAAATAGCCTATATATTTGGGTTAAATTTGAAGAGTTTTAGAAATCTACAATGACTTTTATATATTTTTAGATCAAGTTTTAGGCCTAGCGTTGGGAATCAAGAAAAAATGACCAAAAAAAAACTACGAGGTTTAAAAAACAAACATCTGTAACGACTTTCATTGCAAGTATAGGATGTTATAACATATGTGTAAATGAAAAACATTCAGAAATCTTATTAATTTTACTTATTAATATACATTTACTTAATTCTTTTCAGACAGGAACAAAAAAGGGTGAAACGGTATCTGCATGATTTGCTACATTCTACTGCATAAAAAATATAATAAACAACACTAAAATATAAGTATAAGGAAAACTCACAATAAAACTTTTATTATATATATAAACACAAAAATGTAGAAAAAACAACTACATTTTGTACATACAATTTTATTTTTTCAAATTAAAAAAAAATCTAGCTTTTGGTGGCCATTTTGTGAAACCTGCCGTAAGCTATTTTTTCGTCATCTAGGAATGCAATCAATGACTTTTTAAAAAAATGATTTTGTATAATCAAATTGCCTATATTAACATAAAATCTTGAATATATATATATTTGGGAAGTGTTATCCGCTCGGTTTGGGTAGTGAGAATGCTATAATGCGCAAAGGAGCCATGCGGATATTGCTTGGCGTTATCCTAATGGCCAAAACTGCAAGGATAACCACTCAATAAAAGCCTAAGCCTAACATCTATTTCTAATTGTGATAAAGAGACATAGGCTAAATAACCTTTTTGTTTGAATTAATTATAAATCATGACAAATAGTTACTTACAGTAAACATAAAATGCACGTATTTTAGTAAAAATACCTTATTTTACTACCATTGAATAAAAAAAATAGAGTTGATGGCTGGGGTAGAACCTGCGTCACACTAGTTGACAGCAAGCAGTACTAGCCACTGGACCAGGAAACCTTGTTCAAAATCTTACGACTAATAGTAATAAAGCATATAGGACCAGAATAAACAATTATGCACCAGTAGCCACTACCAAAACCTTGGGAAAAACCACTTTGTATATATTTAATAAGCCTCTTTTGTAATATAAGTAAAAGCCACAGTTTAACTTGGAAGGCAAAAAGCAAGTCAAATTTATGTGATCTGTATATAAGCTGAACCAAAATCTGTATTTTGCCCGTATAATTTATTTAGTCCTCATTATTTCAAAATTTTTTAAATTATCATAGACTATAATATAAATGGACTGCTTGCTTTAGTTTGTTATGCTCTTATCTTCTTGTTTTGTAATTCCCGATTCTAAATAAAGTAATTGCGATATAAGTTCCGTTTGATTAAATCACATTTGTTCAACTTTAAATGAATACTTGTACTACTAATAACTATTATTCCTATTATCATGGACTATAATAAGATGGACCGCTTGCTCTATTTTTAAAGCTTATATATTCTTTTTCCGTGCGCATACAACACTGATCTATAAATGTTTCCGATGTACAGGGTTCGTACGGTGTCTGGAAAGTCTGAAATATGTCTGGAATTTAAACACAAGCATTTCAGACTTAAAAATGTCTGGAAAATCTGTACTTTTTCACCAAAACCCCCAAAAAGTCTTAAATATGTCTGGAATCCTAAAATTGCTACAATCATCTTCATTGCCCTTTAAGACATGCCTACCGTTCCGCTTTTGGCGAATTTGTTCCGCTTTTTAAAATAAAAAAAAACACATTTTGTTCCGCTTTTTACTAGTTTAGTTATGTCAAATTGGAAAGTTTGGGTTTTTCCTATGTTGAAATATAGTCCGTGTCTAGGTTGATAAAAGAAAGGCACATATAAGGTCACAATGCTATAATTATCATTACTTGGGTTTTCTGGGTTTATTAAAAGAGATATTCTGGTATTTTCTAACGTTTTTTGCGGAATTAAGCGTGTTTAGCGATAAATCTTTTTTTTCCTTTAGGCCTATTTACTGTATTGGTAAGATTGTGAAAATGTCTAATTGTCCTGCCTCATAAAGTTTAAACCTGACTTGTTCAAACTGTAAAAAAACTAATTCAGTTTTAAAGGAAGGAATATTCAGAGAAGTTTATTCAGCAAAAAAAACCTGTAAATTTAATGTTCTACGTAGGCCTACTAGATCTAGATCCATTGCTTGTGAATTGTCTTAAAACGTAGGTAAATAGATATCTATAGGATTAGGTATACTCCTCTTTTTTTTTTTTTTTTTTAAAGATTGTTAGTCTAGATAAAGAGTGTTCTAATTTTTTGTTCAAAAATCCTCTTTTTCATCAAGATTGTTCCTCTTTTGAGTACTTAGGGGTTGGCATGTCTGCCCTTCACCCCAGCTGGGTCCCTCTCTCTGACCTAAGCCTTTCTAGTTGGTTGGTTGTAGGCAGTGCCCTCACATAGGGGCGGGCAGAGGGGGGCTTATGCCCAAGAGGGACACTTCCAGGGGGGCGACAAATGTAGTCTAAATATGGCAAATATAGCACTAAACAAGCAGTTACAGTATGCAAGGGGGCGGCGCTGAAACTTTTGCCCTGGGGCGCTACATAAGCTTGTAAAGGCTCTGCTTGTAGCCAGCCTACTTGATTTTCAAAACCGGATTTCGGTTTGTTGGTTGCAAGGTAATCATGACTTCAAGTAGTTCACCTTTTTTTTACAATTATTGTTTTTTGGAAATTAGATTAAGCTTTTAGTTTAGGGAGAAATTGTATGCATAAGCTCAGAATTAACCTACTATAATCTCTCCCCACCACACACACACACACTATTTACTCCTCTCTACCTAGATATAACTCACTGCTGTGAGGTTGTATTATTATAGCAAAATTTTAGTAGTCTTAATGATCCTAATGATTGGAAAGTAATAGAATTAGATTATCTATTTTCATCATTATATTGAATTCATCATTAAATCTTTTATTTAAAATAATAATAATAATTCGTATTTATGATTAATTATCATTGTAGTCTATAATTATAATTTTTTTAAAATGTCTGGAAAATGTCTGGAATTTGATTTTCCAAAAAGAGTATGAACCCTGGATGTATACAACTTTTGATTTTAATTTTACCTAAAAAAATCATAGCGATTAAATAAAACGGAACTAGTATAGCAACTACTTTATTTAAGAATCGGGAATTCAGAAAATGTTGAGTCATTATATAGCAGAAATACTAAAGCAAGCGGTCCATGTATATTAGAGTCTATGAAATTATAGTGTATTGCAGTGTTCGAAATAAGCTGTATACAAACCATATTTTGTTGAATACAATTACGGTAGTTAAATCTATATATATAAAAAGACAGTGTTAAGCCCCGCGAGGATCCCCATTGGTCAATTTGAAAACACGTGTGTCACTGACCTATCTAGGCCTAGCCCAATATACCGTCTAATAATTTTTCACATCGGGCATGTGTCTTCGATTGCTCAGTGGTAAACGTAGTGGACTGCTATACGGGCGACCAGGGTTTGATTCTCCAGCTAGACTATACTTTTTTTTTTCGACAATTAATTTTTCAAACTTTTAAAAACAAAAGACATTGTAAATCTATAGGCAATATAGATTTTGTTAAATAAAAATATTTGACTATTTTTTTTACCCTATTACAATATTTTTTTTACTTTCCTAAAAGTATTCAGTAAGTGTAGTTTATAAATTTGTTATCTGCACCCCAGACAGTCCTCTTTTTTTCAACCGGGCAACGCCGGGCAATGTAGCTTGTATATTTATAAAATTGTGTAGGCCCATATTGCAACATCAATATACATTTTATGCTACTTATTTCCATGCCTGGTCTATTTTGAAACATTAAGTGATGTTGTCTGTTGTTTACGATTGCCCACATTGTCATTCCAGTTTATATTCAAACCTAGAAAGTAGAAAACTTTTTATTTACACGATTATAAAGTCGTAACCGCTTCTTGCGTCCAAAAAATTGGTTTAAAAAGTACAGCTTTAACTATAGATTTTACGGTATACCTTGGCCCAGGTATTTAAATTACCAGAGAAAGTACATTTTGTTTTATTGTTTATAATTTCAGATGGTGCAAATTAAAGAAAAACTACATTTGGGGCCTCATTGGAAGTCCTTAAACTTTTTGCTGAGGAAGTCATTTAAAAAAGCAAACTTTCAGAACGGTCGACTTGACTCATAGCATAGATAAAATGACATTACTTTGTTTCTGCAAAATAGCCAAGGAAGGAGTTTTCTCATATGGTTATTCAAAACACAAACTATTATTTACTGCTGCAGAGGAGCAAGAACTGGTTAATTATCTGCTAGACGCAGCAAAAATGTTTTTTTGTCTTTTGCCAAAAGAAACAAGAAAGCGTGCATATCAGTATGCTAAGAGTCTACAAAAAACCAAGTTGTAACAAGTGCAGAGAGGGGAAAATTAATAACCATGAGCTGTGGAGTCAATCCCTGGGACACGCATGTATGGAAGAAATTGCTACTGTTTAAAATAATGGTAATCTTCAAGTAGATGTCACTATGAACTTAGCTTCATTTGAATGTCATCCGTCGACATGAGCTCTTTCAGACTCAATAGCAATATGAATGGAAAGTCCTGTAGCTTCCACATCTGCTGGAACTATTTATTGTGCCAATAGCCCCAAGCTATAGCCTTCCCTATGAGGTACATCCACTACCTAAAGCCGGACCACGCAGTCAGAGTAAAGGCGGGAGAAAAAAGGACAAAACAAGTATTTTTACCGATACACCAGAAAAACTGGCTATTGAGCTGGCAGAACAGAATAAAAAGAAAAAGGGGAACCAAAGCCTAAATTGGTTGCAGCCATTTCTAAATATAAAACTTTAAGGACTTTATTTTCTAATTCAAATGAAAACATCGATGATACTTTCTGTCTTGTTTGTGGCGAGCCCTATTCAAATAGTAGATCAAGGGAAACATGAACTGAAAATTAGGCTGTAAATTGTGGGCCCATGAAGAATGTACAGATGGTACTCCTGCCTTTTATTTGTGAAAATTGGTTAAAATGATTAAAAAAAAACAACACTTTGTTTACTTAATCTTTTGTGTTTGGTTACTTCATCTTTTGTGCTTGTTTACTTTTATCTCTTACCTAATCTTTTGTGTTTGTTTACCCGTTTACCAAATCTTTTGTTTGTGTTTGTATACATAATCTTTTGTGTTTGTTTACCAAATCTTTTGTGTTTGTTTACCAAATCTTTTGTTTGTGTTTGTATACATAATCTTTTGTGTTTGTTTACCTGTTTACCAAATCTTTTGTTTGTGTTTGTATACATAATCTTTTGTGTTTGTTTACCTGTTTACCAAATCTTTTGTTTGTGTTTGTATACATAATATTTTGTGTTTGTTTACCTGTTTACCAAATCTTTCGTTTGTGTTTGTATACATAATCTTTTGTGTTTGTTTACCAAATCTTTTGTTTGTGTTTGTATACATAATCTTTTGTGTTGTGTTTTTTATAGCTCTTTTTTCAAGTCTTGTTAAATGTATCGATTTGCCCCATAGTCGTATTGTATTTATCTAAGCACCTATTACAACAGCAAGGTCCACTTAGTATATGGAATTTTTGCTTGATTTTGATTTTATGGGCAGAAACGTTGAGTTTTTTTTTGCACAAATTGAACTATTTAAAAAGTGCCTTAAGAAAAAATTTATACAAAATTAAATATCTTAAATTTAAAAAAAATGGGTGGACCTTGTTGTAAATTCATTTCTTTACCTAATGTATCAAATATTGTATTTGTAGGTATAAAGGTTATAGAATCCAAAAGGTTATACAATCCAATATGGCGGTCGTTGCCATGGCAACCATTGCATTAAAAAAGATTTAAAACTATTGCCCTGAATGGTATTCCATACTTGTTATGTGGTTAAAGTTTCAGACGTTTTAGTCGGTAAATTAAAAAAAAGTGCCTAAAACGTGCCCCCCCCCCCAGCCTTTACTCGAGGATTTGAAAACCACCCTGCAGGGCACAGTGCAGGGTGGAAGAAAGATAGGCAGGCAGTAGAGACGATGTGATGGCGACATCAAGTCAAGGAGTGGACCGGCTAAAATGTCTCTTGCTGATTCCCAGAGGGTAGCGCAGGACCGAGACGAATGACATAAGATCATCCAACTGTCAAAAAATGGTGCCCCAACGACCCTTACTCGGGCCATGGGTGAAGGTGAAGAACTTACGTATAGGTTAAGATAGTGTAGTCTGAGGCGGCCGCCCTATCTTGTTACGCTACTATGAAGGGGTTATGATGACGCAAAGATGATGTTCACCGACCCTTGCATTCCCCTTGCAGAATTATATATGCCTACCTTTTTGGATCCCAAATTAACTCGAATATTTTAATATATTGCATAATGGCTAAATTTCGTATAGTAAACTTTACCTTCAATACACCCGAAGTCCGCAATAAGGTTGCTATTGTCAGAGATTATGAAATTTCCTTCATTGCAGAAGAATTTAGCAACTGAAAGACTGTTGATCACTTCACCCCAGTTGATTGCTGCATTTAAAAACAACAACAATTTAGTGGATTAGATGTTAACAATTAAGTTTTACACGCTCTTTTACTTTTATGTAGGCTACTCCTAAGAGTTTAAAGTGTTGAGCGATTCCTTAAAGTTATCAACATTGGCGACTACTGTTATATTCTGCTTCAATTATTATAGGATATAAGTTCAGTAAACATATTATTATATTTCAAAAAATGTTTTATAAAAGTAAGCTACATAAAGCTCATGGTACATTGTCTATCAATCACTCTCTAGACCCCAATTCCATAATATTTGGTTGAGAAATTATATTTTTTTTAATGACGAGATTGAAATGTAAATTGAATGAGGTGTACTACACGGGGTCTACTGTAAGTAATTTTTTTTACAAAGTAAGTTTATTTATAAATTGGAAAAATATATTTTCGTCTTAATTAAATTTACTCCTTAAAAACATTGGTAAAGTATAGCGGATAGCGTGTGCTTGTTAAAAGTTACTTTACTATTCGCTAACAAATATGAGGCTGCATGCTATTATATTTTTTAAAATATAATTTATCGCTTTTAAATATTTGTGAAAAACAGTTTCTCACCTTGAATTCCTTCAAATCTATCCGTCTGTGTCTTGAACAAAGACAATGGTCCAGTGTAATTGCCTTGAAGTTTTTCATGAGACAAAACCATTGTTTCTGAAATTTTTCTCAGCAGGGGGTCATTAATGTCTTCTCGAAACCAGATTTCAAATTCATAGACTACGTAATGCATATTTAGAGATGCACTGAAGCTGTTTTGTAAAAAGACGTTTCATGATTGTGTTGATAATATTGCCAATAAAATAATTCCAAGTTTACAAGTAGGCTACGCCAAGTATATTAATTATGGTTAGTCTAACCGTCCATTAAATATTAATTTAAATGTAAAAAAAAAAAAACAACAAACAACTAAGCTGCATTATTATTTTTGTATTAAATTGGGTAAATCACAATATTACCCGCCATCGCTACTGTATAAGTATACTGTACCAAATTGTGGTATATTTTGTAAAATCGTGTTTAAAACCTAAGAAATGAGAGAAATATAGAAATATTTGTACATATATATAGATATAGATGTGTACATTAATAGAATACAAATCTACTTTGATTATAAATGATTTTACAAAATGTTTTTGAAAGAATTTTACCTTCAGTGTCCAAGATAAATCTTCATTAGTCAATGTGATATGTTTAAGATACAATACATGTTTAGTATCATCATCTGGAAAATAAAAATTACAAAATGTTATTGTTTGACACATTCGCTTTGAATTAATATATTTTAAGGAGGTGAAGAAGTAACTCAGGGACGAGACAAATGTTTCTTTAAAAAAATGTCAATTCATACTTTATGTATTACACGAGGATAAGCTCTGATATTCACATTCCCAAATAACCAGTAGGAATAGATTAGGTATAGAGACTTACTTACCTATGCTAGATACTTTGATTTTGAAAGGCTGCTCCAGTCTAATGGCTGGGTAGTTCTGTTAGTAATTAAAAACATTTGGTTAATAAACACGCTTTAACAAGGGCGTAAAGTATTAATAACAGAGACAGGACAGCCCATCAAAGAATAAGGCCGAAGAATATTTTAATATATTATAGCCTACCTTATTCTTTCATAAAGCTTATTTGAATATAAATGATTTTGGATATTGTACCCGCTGTACAACCTTTACTTGGCAAGGGATGCAAATTTTGTTGGGAATATTTAACATTGTTAAAGAGAACAATTATTCAACGTTTTAGAAAGACTCTTTAGTCCCATAATTCCTAGTGTTTTGGGCAAGATGTCCCATAGTGTAGGCGCTGCACAAAGAAAGGAGCACACCTTAAAAGAGTAATATTTGTGCCACAATGTACCGTTCGCAAGCCCGGGTGAGTGAGGAGGAGGTTTTGGAAAGAAACAATTACAAAAACACAAACGAAATGCTCGAAAGAAAAATTGGACTTGGGATAGAATGTCTCTCCTATTGGAAAATTTATGAAGCTAAGTGGACAAAGCCATCTGGACCCAAACTGGCCGACAACCATCATCTCCACCATCACCAACTTAGGAGCAGGCTGGAATGTTAGAACCATGTTTGGAACAGGAAGACCAGCTTAGATTGAGACTGAAATGAGGCAATACAACCTATTTTGGGAATCTGCGAGTCAAGATAGACATGGTCAGGGTATATTAGGTTGGCTAAAAGAGAGTTACTGCTATACTTTGGACAAGGAAAATAAAATGCACAAAAAACAAAACAACAACAAGCAGTTGCAATCTAGTTAAGTTGTCTGAAACAGCCCAGAAAGCAATTTTAGGTTATTAGAAGCTCATTGCACACGTATAATCACAGCCAGCTTCAAAACGAAAAAAGAAAATAAACATCAAAATGGACATCATAAAAGTATCATTAAAGTATCATACAAAGGATTTACAGAGGCTTCCAGGTACAGACAGAGGTAAGGCGGACTGCCTACTCTCACCATTTCCTGATCATGATAGAGGTTTGTATGAAGATGGCTACATTATACTACATAAAAAGAAGCAACATGGTATACAATGGACATTTCTGAAACAGCTAAATGATCTTGATTTTTTAGACAACCTGGTCATATTATCACACACACACACATCAACAGTTGCAAGAGAAAACAAATAGTGTGGCACACGACCCAGCTTGCAATGGCTAAAAAATACACAACATAAAGCCAAGTCCTCAAAGTCAACAAAGCCAACACAACAACTATTACGATTGCAGAGATAGGCATAACAGAATTTGAAAGTTTAACCCTCATTGGCAGCACAGGGAGGGGCAGATATAAAGGTGGGGATCGGCAAATCAACCTTCAATCAACTGAAAAAAAAATGTTTAGAAATATGGCGACTTATTAATAAAAGCGACATTTAGAGATCGGATCTTCAACACCACTGTCAAACCTGCTTTGCTATGAGGAAGTAACATGCACATATCAATTTATTCTCTGGAAGAGTTTCAAGACACCCTGGGATGAGTTGCATGCCACAGTACCAAATCAAAGAGGTAATCATTGGCCTTCATTGGTAAAATATTTTGACAAAGCCAAAATCTTTGTTTCTTAATCTTAAATAGTGAATTACATATAATATATTGCTAATTTTGTTGGGCTATGTGGTAGTGCGATTATGCTATATAAAATTATAAATAATCAATATTTGATACTGGCACTACATGTGTTTTTCTTCCATCATGTTTTGTTGTATTGAATGTACAATGTGAATATGTGCCTAGGACAAATACGCCACGGTCATGTCCATGTCTTACAACACGCCATACGAACAATTTAGGCCTACATTAAAAAAATTATTCATATTTGCTATGGTTTTTATATTCATGAAGATGCCTCTTGCCATTAAATCTATCAAAAATAATAGACTATATTATTATCTAAAGTTAAATTTGTCATTTTATTAAACCAAGACGAGCGATAGCTAGGCCTACGTAACAACGCAAAGTCAATAGCCGATATACCGATAGTATTGTACATGTTTTTCGATACAAAAACTAGTCTAAACGTAAATTGTTTTTAACAGTTTGCTTCCTAGGTACTTAGTATAAAGTTTTCATGTGTTTTAGTTCTCTAAAATAAAAAAAAATAAAAAGCTATAATAGCATTAAAAGCCCACAATGCATTTAGTAAAATAAAAGGTTGGAAAAAAGGCTTTAAACACTGTAAACAATAATTTCTAGCTTATGGCAAAGGGTATAACATAAAAATGATCTCTACAAAATAAGTAAACGTGAAGTAACATTAAAAAGCTGTACCACGTGTACCAAAAATACCTAAACGAAAAAAAAACCTCTCAAATGGATAAATACCATAGCTGGAATCCAAAGATATAATTGTGAAGTGTCGTAGAGATTTCTCATCAGCATGTCTACTGAGCTTTGATCATGACCATTATACTGGCTGGCTGAGGTTAAATAAGTCCTAAAGCGATAAAAGAAAACTAATGCATTTGCATTGCCCGAGAAAATTACTTTTTATTGCATATAATATGGGCATATAACTTTTGGCTCTCATTATGCTAAATAAATTTTAAAACAATGCTTAGAATAAGCTTATCATCTTACCCAATACGGTAGATGTTCATATGAATACCAGTACGGAATAATTTGCATGTCTCATTAGCAGTGCAGGATGAATCAGGCACACAGATGGCGTTATCAGCATAACCTACAAGCACATTGTCACAGCCGATGAAATTAGTCATACAAAATCGTCTGAAATGTGCGAAATATTGGATAAATTAAAATAAATGTAATTCTTTTGTAAGCTCACTTAAATTATTAGCACTTTTTACTCCCTTTATTTTAAGTTGCATTTTCTGTCTGTCTGTCTGTCTGCAATGGTGCAAAAATTGGCTTCAATTTTTCGACCACTTCCCGTGGTCCGATCGAGCTGAAATTTGGACAGCAGACTTGCCCCGACTAACAATACATCCTATCAAATTTTCAGTTAAAACAACTTAATAATACTACACTTTTTACAATATTCATTCTTAAAAGGAAAGTATAAGAAAATGTTTGGTTTCACTTTAAAAATGCCTGTGCAACTTTTTATACTTTTTCGGCGCAAATCTAGAAAAAAAAATATGCGCTAAGATTATTTTTAGAACAATTCATACGGAGTAAGGAGATATTTTTGAGATTTGCGACACAGATATTTTTTCTGTACGTTTCATTTGCAGTAGTCAATCAATTATTTAATTACATGATGGTAAACTTAGTTTGCAAATAAAGGGAGTATAATAAAAACTTCGTTTTTATGGTTTTCTTGTTAAAATATTTCAATTATCTGTTATAGTTTCTTCAGTCTAAAGGTAAATCCGATATTTAGTGAATATATTACTGAAATGTTTAATTAAATAACCCTTAAATATTTTATTTTATAAATCCCTTTTGTGCATTTTTGTTAATCATTAGTCCGTTCGGAAAATTGTGTCCATTTAAATTTCACACGGATTTCAGAATGCGCTCCATTAAGAGCAATGGAAAAAAATCATTTTAAAATTGATATTTTTTAGCTGTGGTGTCGTGGCGAGACTGACAGTTTGATATTATGTTTTGTCAAATAAAATATACGCTCATGTGCTAAGTTTGAGCTCGATAGCTTGACAGAAAGTGGGTCATTTAATCGTGTCGTCGGTCAATCAGTCGTGGTACATTGCGAAGTAAATAAATATGATTTTTAAAAATAGGATAAAATTAGGGCCTGTAAAAATATTGTTTAAAGTATAGTTACAGTATAGTGAGAAATTTCGACAACTATATATTATAACATAGATCTATAACTTAAAAAAAAACTATTTTGTCAACGAACTTATAAAAAAATAAGCATTAAATAGTTTTTGATCTCTGATCCCTTCCGTCAGTGGATTCAAGAATTTCAGATAGGTAGATAACTAACTATAATAATTAATGGCTCTATATCAGCATCAATAATTGTTAACTTAAGAGTTCCACAAGTAACTGTTCTAGACCCCTACTGTTTTTAATGTATATGAATGATTTGCCCAATAGCATCAATACAGAAAAAAGTAATTATGGTATGTTTTCCACCCAGAAAAATGCTAACTGCTAAGAGTGTCAAACAAAAAGAAACAAATAACTACAAACTAATTTAATCATGAAAAGTACATTGGTGTAATAATCTTTATATATAAAAAGATCGTGTTTTTGTCCTCACGATACCCATTGATCAATTTGAAAACACGTGAGTTTGTGTCACGAACCTATTTAGGCCTAGGCCTATATAGGCCTACTGTCTAATAATTTGTCACATGTGTCTACGCAAACTCAGTGGTAAACGTAGCGAACTGCTGTGGGGGCGACTAGGGTTCGATTCTCCAGTTAGATTATACCTTTTTTTCGACAATTTTTTTTTCAAACTTTTAAAAACAAAAGACATTGTAAATTTAGTGGCAATTTAGATTTCTGTTAAAACAAAAATACTTGACTTTTTTTTTACCCGATTACAATATTTATTTTAAAATACTTTCTTAAAAGTCTTCAGTAAAAAAAAAATAATTTAAATATTAGATTTATAGCTTTCTTTTAATTGTAGTTTATCAAATTTTTATTTGCACCTTATAATTTTTTTTAACCAGGGCAACGCCGGGGAATGTAGCTTGTAAATAATATAATGTCAAAGAAACGTGTTGATTAAGTAATAAAAAATATAAGAAAAGGAACTTTAACAAATAATGTTATAAGAGCATAAAGATATCTAACATTAGTTAGACCTTAACCAGACATAGCCAGAATATATATCTTCTGCATCAACCAAAAAAAAGAAAAAAAAAAAAGAAAAAACATAAAAAAAATTATTATTTATACAAAAATTATTTGTATTATATAAGATACGATTATTTGATTCCTAGCTTTATACTCATTTTGTAAGTGCCATCTTGGCGCATCTAAACACTTTGTTATTTTGGGCTGCCAACAGACCCTCCCACTACTTAACAAACTTCTTAGTAAACGTTGAAACAACATTGGTACTAAACCTAATAGTTTTGATATAGCTTTCAAATGTATAAACATGAGCACACTTTCAAATATCTTACGTATAATATGCATAGCTTTGTGTGGCCATGAGCCGAACTAGTTCTCTTTCATCTATGTCATTGAAGTATTGGGGATCATCTTTCAGACATTTTGGTGTCAATATGGTGAGATTCATTTCAATATTGACCAGTGGATTGCTGATGCTCCTCACTGAAAGGGAACATACACAACGTGTTGGTAAAAAGCCCAACCAATCTACAATGAATTTTGCTTACATGTCAATAAGAATCAAGTGCATTATTTAAGTTACTTACAATCTCCTTCTAAGCAAGAGGTAGAGTTGAATGAAGTGTATGGACAGACATGGCATGAATTGTCTGCATAGCTCCAATACATATCTTGTGGACAAGGCTCACAGGTCAGTTTGTCAAGTGCCATGTAGTAACCAGGCTTGCATTTTTCTAGAAAACAATGGTAATTTGAAGTCATCGTATTTGTTAATAAAAAGGTAAGAATATGAAAGACATAAAACATTTTTAAAGTCCTATCCCATACAACATCTGTTACCTATGCAATAATGTCGTGAATTTGACATTGTAACTAATGTTGTTTTTCCTTCATCACATGGAACACAAGACTTTTCTTCGGCATACATTCCAATGTCACAAATATCTGAAAAAAAATAAAACTATAACTATTCGGCACTTTTATTGAACATTTATATAAAAATACTTAATTAGCATTTAATCTATATACTAAAATATGCCTAATTAACTCGTTCTCTAAAATCATACAATAATTTTCGGCGATATAAAATAAAACCGATAAACAATAAATAAAAGGATTGAGTAGAATCTAAAGTAAATTGTTACCTTGGCAAACAGGAAGAAACTCTGCGTTGAGACATCTCTTGTTGGCAGGACACAGTGTATAATACTTACATATCTTGTATACTGTTGAAAGTAAATATAAAATGTGACTAAAAGTATATAAATGTAGGCCTAACTTGCAACCGGTACTGAATGCTGGAGCGGACGAGCTTCCCCACATAAAAAAGGGAGATAAGAAAAAAAACACACACAAAAAAGGGAGATAAGAAAAAAAACACACACAAAAAAAACAACAACAAAATAACGACATAAAACAAAAACAAGGAAATAATTTTTTACTCCACGTCGCATTATAAGTGGACGTACCTCGCGAAATACCATATCATAATAAATATATCTAGACTCATATAACGGAAAGATTTAAATAGAAATAATTATCTGTAGGCCCAACAGATAAAATAAAATAAGATTAGTAAAAAAAAAAGCCGAAAAAAATATTTTAATTAAACACGACATCCTTAATTTGTCGAAATTGAAAACCTTTAATTCAGAGCCCATAACTTTATTATACCCATATACTTAAAAGAATGCACTGCGTCTGCAATGAAAACAAAAGTGTTTGCATTGACAATAAAAATATATACACGCTGCAAGTGCCGTTTTCATTAACAATAAATAAAGTAATTAAATAATATCTTTAGTAAAATTATTCTATTGTTTGTTCAGAACAGTTATAGGAGTACGTATTAGCCAGCATCGTTAGCCTACAGTTAATCTGTGGATTAAAATGTGCGTATGTAAACGCTTCGATATAGGCCTAGGTCAACCATCATTATTATGAAAAAAAGGTGCATTTCTTTTGTTTAGGTTACAAATTAGTCTTATCCACGGTACGCCGCGGAATTCGACTTTAGCATTTCTTTACACAGTAAAGGTGTTCATCGTTCGCGTATTCCCTAATGAATGTCTGCAGGGATAGCACTGCACTTTCCTATTTGTGAGAGATAATTAAAAAACATGTGTTATCAAATTGTCTGTGCTTCTCATCACAGTCTTTACGCTCTAAAAGAAGTCATGTGAATTACGCTTCTTAAAAGTTTTGGTACCAACACAACAGCTTGCCTAAGATACTTAAAGATTCTAAGACAAAAACGTTTAAAGAGCTTTCGCTTAAAATATTGTTTTTGTGTCTTCCCCGCCCCTAAAATGTGCAATAGAGCGTTCCCAATGGGCGTGGCTTAGGTTTTTTAGTGACGTATTTGTGTAAATAGAAGCCACTATTGGTGTACAAAAATGGTGAAGTACTTCTTTATCATGCAAAATTCACATCTGAATATTAGCTATCCTACTAAAAAATAAGGAGGTAAATAGTAGTACTGTAGATTAATTGATTAATGTGATTAGGCTAGGGCCGGCTAGGCCTATTTACACTTTCAATTTCGCTTTATAGGCCTACACTTTTAATGTTTCGTAGGCTAGGCTAATGCAAGTAGGGATGCCAAGTGATAGTGTTGGGGAATAGGCTATCTAGTCAAGTCACTAATATGCTCACATCGTCTATGATCTATGTCTATGATAATAATAAAATAGCCTATTTTATTTAACAGACATAATACAGCTTAAATCTTAACAGGACTTAAAACACAAAACATCATTTTAAAAAAGCTCGAGCCTATATGAAACTTTATTAATACAGCGGCCATTGTTACTTGTACACCATTACTCAAAGTAAACAAAAATCACGTGCTTTTTGTCACGTGATTGCAAACGCCCTATTGTATCATTGAAATAGTTTATTTTTAGAATGCTAAATGCAATAAGATTAACATGTAGATATGCATACACATAAATGGTAATATTTATTTTTACTTCATCACTGCTAAAATATACATAAAAAAAGCATTCCTTTACCCATTTTCTGCTAGCGTCCCACTTATGTAAAATAAATTCCTACTAATTAATTGCTTATATTTTATATGCCTTATAAAAACGAAAATTAGTTTTTTTGCATTGTACGATAGTTATACTTTAATTATAACTTGGCATTGTGATGAGAAAAAAAATCTATATTTCATGTTTATCACCGAAACATGGCTACGATCTGGGGACGACCCCAAGTGCGAACAACTAACCCCTGTTAGTCACCTCACAGCTTCTTTTCCCCGCCCACTGGCACGGGGGGGGGGTATCGCCGTCATCTATAAAAAACACCTCCACGCTGCTGTATTGTTCTCCAACACTCTCCCCTTTTCCCACACCACCTTCGAAGCCGTGGAAATTAAAGTTTCTACCACCACGACTCTCGCCTTCCTCTGCATTTATCCGGTACGTGACGTTTTGGCGCGGGACGTTTTGGCGCGAGCCAAAACGGCTGCGCCCAAACGTCCTGCTTCGGCATTTATCGTCCCCCACCAAACGCCAAGAACAAGTTCAAAGATGCTACTTTCTTTGATGAGTTTTTTCTTGTACTTGACTACTACAATGTCATCCCTAACAGAGTCATCATCTTGGGTGACTTCAACATACACTGGGACTGTCCCTCTGATGCCAACACCAAGCGCGCACGGGCACTATTCGACAACTACAGTGTTGACCAGGTCGTCCCATTCCCCACCCACTCCCGTGGTCATATCCTCGACTGGATCGTCACCAGATCCTCTGACAACCTCGTCTCCAGCCTAGTCGCCAGCGACCTTCTTGTCTCTGACCATTCTGCCATCTGCTTCAATGTCAATATCACCAGACCGGTGAAGAAATGCAAGATTGTCACCCGCCGTAAGCTGCGAGCCATAGATACTGACACCTTTGGCAACGAGGCTGCCTTGCTGCTGGCTCAGCGTGACCCCTCTTCTGACCATGCTTCCTTTTTCGCCCTGACTCTACGCCAGCTTCTCGACAAGCACGCCCCGCCATCTTTGTGTGCAGTTTCTGAGCGACCGCCAGCTCCTTGGTTTTCCGACGACGTCAAAGCTGCCAAGCACGAACGACGACGGGCCGAGCGCACTTGGCGACTCTCCGGCCTCGAGATCCACCGCCAGATCTTCAGGGACATGCGGCTCCGCGTCAAGGAAGCCATCACTGCTGCCAAGGACCAGCACTACCACAACCGCATCACACAAGCCTCGTCTTCCAAGGAGCTATTCTCTATCATGTCCACCCTCCTCGGCTCCTCACCCTCTTCACCCCTCCCCACCACACACCCACCCGTGGACCTCCCAGAACTCTTCTCCGAGCACTTTAAGGAGAAGATAGAGAATCTGCGTAGTTCTCTGGATCATGATGCCTATGGCCCTTCCCCACCCTCTCCCGCCTTCTCTGGCTCCCCTCTCACCTGCTTTCAACCTGTCACCATCGACCATGTTAAGCGCATCATTATGAAGTCCCCCATCAAGACCTGCGAGCTTGACACTCTGCCAGGCTTTCTGTTCACCCAGTGCTTGGACAAGCTCCTGCCGTACATCACCGATACCATTAACACCTCCCTCTCCACAGGCATCGTTCCTAACTGTTTTAAATCCGCCATCGTCCGCCCACTCTTGAAGAAATCCGGACTTGATGTGAATGAATGCCGGAACTACCGTCCAGTATCAAACCTCCCCTGCCTCTCCAAGCTCCCGGAGCGCATCATACTTGAGCAATTGAACGTCCACCTGTCCCTGAACTCGCTTATGCCCGTGTTCCAGTCGGCATATCGCCCCAACCACAGCCCTGAGACAGCGCTACTGCGGATCACCACCGACCTCCTGAACGCCGCAGACAGAGGTCTCGTCTCCGCCCTTGTGTTATTGGACTTGTCCGCGGCCTTTGATACGATCGACCACCACTTACTCATCGATCGCCTCAGCTTCACGTTCGGCATTCATGATATAGCCCTCTCCTGGTTCAAGAGCTACCTCGACGGTCGCTCCCAGACCGTCACTACTGAATCTTTGTCCTCCCAGCCCGTCACCGTCCGCTATGGTGTACCACAGGGGTCCGTCCTCGGCCCAGTCCTCTTCATTTTGTACACCCAACCCCTTTCCTTCGTCATCGAGCGACACAACCTTAATTATCACTTTTTCGCTGATGACACCCAGCTCCTAAACAGCGCCAAGCCTGAGAACATCGACGAGCTCCTTGCTTCTATCTCCTGTTGTTTCCTGGACATCAAGAACTGGATGACAGAAAACAAGTTGAAGCTCAACAGCGATAAGACCGAAGCCCTACTCGTAGGAACGAGACAGAAGCTTGCTTCCCTCAGCGTGACTGACCTCCAGTTGGGTGACGCTACTGTGCCCTTCTCCTCAACGGTAAAGAGCCTCGGCATGTTTCTGGACTCCACTCCGTCCATGCAACTCCACATCTCCTTCCTGATCAAAACCTGCTTTTTTCACCTGCGACGCATTGCCACTATCCGTCGCTACCTCACCCCGGAAGCTTGTACCAAGCTCGTCATCACTCTCCTCTTCTCTCGTTTGGACTACTGTAACTCTCTTCTGGCCGGCCTTCCTGCCGCTTCCATTCAAGGACTGCAACGCGTCCAAAACTGCGCTGCCAGACTAGTTCTAAAGAAGAAGAAGTCCGACCACATTTCACCTCTGCTCTACTCTCTGCACTGGCTCCCTACTCAAAATAGTATTTTATATAAACTCGCATCTCTATGCTATAAATGCCTCAATGACTCTGCCCCGGATTATCTAATTTCCTGTCTGGAAATATATACAAAACCACGCCCACTTCGATCGGCTGCTCACAAACTCAATTTGACGATCCCGCGGACGAAACTCGTGACAGCTGGTCAGCGGGCCTTCACCTACTCCGGCCCCTCCGCATGGAACACCCTGCCACTCCAGCTGCGACAAAGCTCGAACTTTAACATTTTCAAGACCGGACTCAAGACTCACCTGTTTATTATTGACTCCTAGCCCACTTACATTTTTTAAACATTTGTCTGTTATTGTCATTATCGTTAATTGTAATTGTAATTGTAAATGTTATTGTTAAGCGCATAGAACTGATTGCGGGATATGCGCTATATAAGCTTCATTATTATTATTATTATTATTGTGAACAAAATTTTAATTTAAATAAGATTTACATGACCTTGACCTTTCAACTTTTAAAATTGAAAAAAATAAACATGCTCAAAAGTAAGTACACATTGAAAAAATATGACAACATTTTTTATATAAAACGACATGAAATATGTAATTTCATCATTTATCTATAAATTATAACAATAGAAATATAAAAAAAATCACATTGACTTTGTTTAATCAGATGTCAAACAAGCGTCCCACGTGTGGGATAGTAGCAACGAATGCCCCCGTGTAGATCGTCCCACTTATGGGACACTAGCTAGAAGCATTCTCAGTTAATTTTTTTAAAAGAAAGTCGTAATTATTTTTAAATAAAAAGTATTTTATTGTTTAACTTTGATGTTAGGAGTGTTAAATATTGAAGCTTTGCTAAAATTTAAGAGCTAGATCATAGTTTTTGGTTAAGATTTTAAATAAAAATTAGCTTTTACAAAGAATTATGTTCGCTTTATAGATAACTTATTTTAAATTTCTATGTTGTTTTTTCTGGTTCCAATGGTCAGTTTACCATCACCCATCCTACGGGTTGGTTGCTAGGAGGACCTTTGTGGACTGCTGTATCATCACTTCCCGCTTGTCACGACCTTGTGCTGCTGTTTGAGCGCCAATAAAGGAGAGCCTGGTCCAATCTTTTATATTTTACTCTCAACTTTTCTTCTGTTGGTCACTTCTTCTTTCTACCTGTTCTGTGCCGAGCGGAATGGGTTGTGCAAGACCTTCCAATGATTCTTGCCCATTCCACCACAGGAACTTGCGCTGGGAGGTGCTACGTGGATTCTCATATGCGCCAATATTTGATAAATTGTTTGCGGACATCTTTGCTTGTGATAATCAAAATCTTGTTGAAATATCTCATTTCTAGGACCCCGACCTTTCTCTGGAGATTTTACATGAAATCCGATATCATCAGAGAACACATTAGTCAAATATTCGAACAGAGGGAGATTATCTCGTATTGGCAAATGATCTTTAGCATGCTTAGCGCTTTGATTGTCTACACTATTCTGGTTAGAATGAATGGCTTTGAGCATTCGACTGATAAGTGGTCAGTAGCTGACATCTAATCCAAGACCTCATTTGCAGATTAACAGATAATAAAACAGTTAATCTATAATTAGGAAACAGAAACAGGTCTGAGAAAACATAGTCATGACGGGCATCTACATCTTGTAGACTTATGTTCTAATCAAAGAATGTTCCATCACTATGGCTAAAAATAGTATGTGCCAAAAGTGTGATGTTCTATGGCTTCTCCCATAGTTAGCATCCTTTTATAGTTTAATTGTTTGTAGTTTTTTTTTTAACATAGCCTAACCTTTAATTATTTAAGTTACAACTTTAGTTATTTTATACAAACAGTATTTATTTTTGCATTTAATTTCTTTTTAAAAAAGCATGAAAAACTATGTTTATATATAAACGCATTGTTTACTTTTTTTTTCATTATTATAAACCAAGAACACTGTGGTTGATATATGTTTCTCAATAAATTTCTTTAATATATTTCAATGTATAAAAATATGATAAATCTATGAACAGGCTTATTATTTGCTGGATGGTTCGTGAAAGGGTAAGGGGAGGAACTAATATTTTTCTTCATAGAAATCTATAAGATTTAAAATATTGTATTTTTTCAAACTTCAGGCTTGTGCTAGTACCATAAAAGTGTCAGTTGATTGATTCTTAGAGCTTAAATGACTGGTGGATGCACTTAACTTACTCTATAGCACTTATAAAATGATGTTATTTTTCTCAAAGCATTTAACGGGAAAACAAGAAAAAACGGACTGGCCCAATATACATTTACACGGGGTCACTTGTTGCTACCGTCCCACTTATCAAACGTTTTTTAAAACATCAATATCTCAAAAAGTTTTCAATTAAAAGAAAAATCAAAAGTCATTTCTTCCATTGTGGCCCAAGAACTAAATAATATATAAAAATTAACAAAATTCTCGACCTCAGCAGAATATGGGTTAATGAATGAAATTTAGTAAAGAGTTACCTACTTAAGCAATCCTCAATTAAATTTAGTTAAGGAGTAAATGTTGACTTACTTATTGGGTTGATGTCATATTCAGCGTTCAATATATTTTCATATACTTTAACAGAGTCTATCTCGTAGCTGTTCATATTAACTGCTATTCTCTTTGACTCCCAGAAACTATAAAGTATACTTGTAATGAAAGGCTCAATGCTGTCGAGATACTGGGCGATACTCACTATCATCAATATATTGGTTCCGTTTGAGCTGAAAATAATTATGGTGTATAATATTGAGAATCCCGTGGTTAGGCAACATTGTCTCGTTTACAGGGTAGAATAAGCGTCACACGTTTTTTTCAGTTCCCTCCCCCCCACCATGCCCGCTCCTATCCGTTTGTCAAATTTCGTCACAAATGTTTAACCCCCATCGGCCCCTCCACCAGTTGCGTAATGTCGTTTAAGGACAGCCACTAAGAGTAAAATCGTGTCAAACTTACGAATACTGGACACTGTGCAGGCGTATTGACACATTAAGGTAGGGGTCATATCGTCCGGTGTTGTTGATATATGGTTGTGCTCTCCTCTGTATGTCATCAACAATAGTATTTACGCTGCTCCCGTCTACAGACTCTAATATGGTGATCCTTAAATAGACTGCATTCAAAATAACAAACAGTAAAATGATTAAATCAACAACCTATTTCAGTTTTTTTTATACATGTCGGCTAAGTGTAAGTAAAACAGACATATGACGAAACGGTAGTAAGTCCAACCTTTATTATAGTTACAGTTTACACATGTTTTATTGTTATGATAATTTTGAGATCATTTAACTAACCATATTCCTCTTTATGTACTTTTAATATTATATAGGCCTTCACCAATGCTTAAACTCTATCTTGACACTTTGCAACTTGCAACAATACACTATATACTCTTACCAAGGACTACTTAAAGCGATTAGAAATAGAAACATACATACCAGTTGGTATTATACCTGTATAAAAATAGTATACAGTTTAGAAAATAATAACATATCACAGAAAATTCAAAACAAAAAAATGTATGCTACATCTATTTCAATATATAGTGTATATATATTCATTAATCTTTTTTTTTCATTCTAATTCTTTCAACTTGTATGAGAGGAAACGTGTATGAAATAAAATCCATTGGATGATTTAACACTTACATGTAAAACTTCCATAGCTATTGACACACTTGGAATTTTGTGCACATGTGTACATATTATTATTATAATCACATTCGTTGAAGTCTTCAGCACATGTGTCACCAACAAATCCTGGCTTACATGTGCATGTCCCATCATAATTACTACAGGCAACAGAATTGTCTTGAATGCATGGGCATTCTCGGGAACAGTTCTCTCCACAGGTCCAGTTACGACAAACTGTTTCAAATATATATATATATATATATATATATATATATATATATATATATAGAGAGAGAGAGAGAGATAGAGAGAGAGAGAGGGAAAGAGAGAGAGAGAGAGAAACACATTTACATATAAATATATACATTGTAGCAATTTAATGGGGTTTTACATAAACAGGTATACTAGTATAAATAATAATTATAAGGATTTTTTATATAGTGCAAATATCCATGCTATATTAAGTCTACATTTAGTATGCTTAGTACATTGTTATTCTAAGGTTAGAAGACATTCGCATTTACCCCCCAGTGGAAGACAAAGGCAACCAAGAATCAAAACATCTTCGAACAACAAAAGCCTAACCAAAACATCTGATCTTCCCTGATAAAAGAAAATACCTTGAGATAAGTGCACCATGTGGGAACTATTGCACAAACTTTCAAGCAGAAGTAGATGCCATGATTATTGCCCTTGAGACAGTAGAACATAAATATAACAACAAACATCTTGCCCCAGCAGATATAGTCATCTTCACCGACTCTCAATCAGCACTTCAAACAGTAGCAAGCGAAACTTCACCAAGCTTGAAAAAAATCACCCTATTAGAACACACTCTGGACTACATAATAAGCACATACAAAATCAACATAACTTTACAATGGATCTCAGGACTTATTGGCATACCAGGAAATGAAAAAGCTGACAGACTGGCTAGAAAGGGAGCTAGCTTGGACCAATATGAAAGACCTGTCAGCTACAACACAGTATGCAACATGCTAAAAAACAGAATGGCTAAATCAATGGGCCCAGGGAACAACTGGAAGAAAAATGTACAGAGAAATGAATCAGCCCAACAAACAAGACAACATAAAGTTCCTCCCCCGCAAAGAACATCGCACTATATTCCAGTTGAGTACAGGACATATAGCACTCAACTCACACCTAAATAGAATAAACCCAACTCACCCACCTAACTGCAGACATTGCCCCTGCCCACAAGAAACTGTGGACCACTTCCTGCTTGAATGCCCTGAGCTAACCAACCTCAGATACACTCTGCTCCCCCCTCAACCTACCTTTACCAACACACTATATAGCAGTATTGAACAACTGAAAAAGACATGTAAATATGTTTGTCTGGCATTGACTGCAAGAGAGCAAACAGCTCTGCAGACTGGCTAATAGAAGAAGAAGAAGTATGTTTTGTGCGATCATGGTACAAATTCCAGTAACAGATGTTTGGATACGTAAAGCTAACATCCGCTAATTAAAGAGAAACGTCTTAAAACTCTTTTTAAAAGACTCGTTTGTCCCATAATCTCTTAGAGACTGAGCCAAGCTGTTCAATATAGAATGCGCCACAGATTTAAACTAGCGCACTCCCTAGGACTAAATATGAACAACAATGAAATCAATGTTAGTTAATAAGACAGATAGATTTTTAGATCAACAATTAGTAAATTTTCTTTGAATACATATTAGACGCGTCAAATATACACATCATTCAAAGCGTAGGCTAAATAAGGTATCCCTATTTGAGCAAGCAAATGTAAAAAGAAAAAAAATCATTTTTTTTTCTAAATTGCTCGTTTGTCAAGACATATTTAATTCACCCATAAGACTAAGATAACAATATCTAATTGAAACAGTAATGAATTATAATAGGCTATTTAAAAAACATAAGAATAGAAAAAAAAATCAAAATGTTTCTAGTATTCATTTAAAACTTGAAGAATAAAATATAAAAACAAATCGTTTCGGACTTACTTTCACAGACGTTGGGTTGGACACTCAAGTTATGAGAAAAACCAACATCACAATAACACTTGTAATCCGATCCGTTCCTAACACAGAATTCATGTTCACTTTGACATTTCTCGTAGCAGGGATCAAAGATTTCCTCGCAATAAATCCCCATGTAGTTATATTTACATTGACAGTATTCATATCCATCGCACCAATCAGTGTTGTTTCTATTACAGCGACACTCATCGGAACAATTCATTCCATATCTCCAGTCACATCTCACGCACGTATTGCCGCCGTCAACATAGACGCACCTGTACCCAGGCTGACAAGGCAATTCTGCAGTGCACTCGTCTATCTTTTTGTCGCAGTTCTTACTGATTTCATAAGTTGGTTTGCATGTGCAGGTACCGTATGTTTTGCCACATTTTGCAGTGCCATTGTGATTGCAGGTGCACTCTTGGGTACAGTTTTCCCCCCATTTCCAGTTATCACATTCTGTAAAGCAGTTACATAACAATACAATTAATGCAAATGTTTCATTTTTTTTTTATAGATTTACACTTAACATTATTATGCAATCAAATCAATACATTAAGAGACAGTTAATTTGTAAAATAAAAAAAGAATAATACTAGTAAGGCATTCAATTTTGTCTTGTGTTTATTGATAGGCCTTCAATGCTTTGATTGATTAATGTTATCTAACCCAGGGTTCGGCAACCTACGGCACGCGTGCCAGACTTGGCACGCAGAGATATTGCCAGGGCTTAAGGAGGGTGACTTTTAGGGTGTTGAAACGCTGAATCAACTAGAAATTAGACCCGTGATCTACACAATGATTTAATAGATTGATGATCATTGATAACGAATTTTACAAATTATATGAAATTAAATCCTATTCACACCTTGGTCAGTCTTGCAGATAAAATAACCGCCGCTGTTGAAGCCGGTGCAAATATCACTCGTAGGACAAAACTTTGGAGACAATCTGAGTTGGTTCGCCAATAGGCAGATGTCCATGGCTGAAAGCAAATGTACAGATCAAACTCAAACATTAACACATTTATAAGCAATTATGTTTATAACAATTGGTGCTCCCACGAGGACCTAATTTATTAGTTCAAGCTTATTTAAACTTGTACAAAGTCATAAAAGGTTAAAACAACATAAGCTTAAGTAAAAAATAAATAAAACGAAAATAACATTTTAACACGACGTCTTTAAATAGATCTTTTCAAATACATGATAGATTAATCTAGACACAACAAGTTTTGTTTTGTCCACAATTGATATTTGAAAGCTTTTTGCACCCTTCGATCAAAATATAAATCTGATAATAGATTTTACCACATTTTTAGAAGCCTAAAGTCCGTATAATATTAATAGTAACGTATTATAGGCCTCTTTCTTTTGTTAATATGTCATATGTAAAGAGATGAGCACAATAAACAAATAAAAAAAACATATTGCATATTACTATTGAAAAAACACATAGGCCTATATAATAGTCGTTAATGAAGGAAGTAGAATTCTACGTAGTACCTGTAGCCTACAGGTATACAATTTTTGTAGGCCAATTGCTATGTTGTTTTTGCATTAGGTTTCTATTGTAATTAAAACTTTTAATAAAAAGGATGTATAGTTGGTAGGTTATTCAGACCATTTTGAAAAAGGTACTTTTTTTTAAAGCTTTGATGTAAACAGAAATTGTCTACTTTTTGACGAATCAAATTAGCACGCTAAGCATGTTTATTACAACACATATATTTTACGTCGTTTTAAAATTAGGCTATTGCAAAAAAAAAAAGTTCTAAACGTTTCTCTAATGCATTCTTGCTACGATGTTAGTCATATTTTTTTCCAACATTCAAAATTGTTATTTACATTTGTTTAAATGTAGGCTACTCTATCTAACGCCAATAGTTGTAGTTCAAAATATTGGTTCCTACTTTTTATGAGAGTACCTAGTTATAAGGAATGGACCAATAAGACACCATTTTTTTAGCGTTAGTTGTCACGTGCGAGTTAAGCGTCACATAGATGTCCAATGTGTTGATGTGTGTGTTGCCGATAAAGACAAGAAACGTTAATCCCCCCCACAGAAGCAAATTATTTCAGTGTATAATAATAAACAGTTTCTTGACTTTGTACTGAACAAACAACATCGATAAGTAGTGTATCTTTAAAAAAACGGACGAGCATTCCGTGTCTTACAACTAGGGCGTAACGTGGAAATAGCTGGGTCAAGGTGACATACCAAGACAGTGTCCAAGACACGCCATCATACGGCATGCCAAATAACATAGGGTACGGTCTCCGAAGTCACACGAAATTCTGATTTCCCACTTGCGGATCTTTAACCTGGTAGCAGTGCTCGTATTCCGCATTGTCGGCACAACAGGAGCTGTCTCATGTGTCTTAGCTCACCTTGACTTACTTGACTTAGTTCCTTTGGTTCCTTGTTGAACATAGGACCTCCGCATTAACTACGGCAAAACCAAACTAGTGAAAGTGAAGACAAATGCCAATGGTATAGAAATAGAAGAGATTGAAAACTTTAAATACCTTGGCAGCTACATTACAGCTTATGGAAGAATAGACATGGAAATCTTCACCAGACTAGCTATGGCAGCTCAGGCCTTCAACAAACTGGGAAAAATATGTAAGTCATCCTCTCTGCAACTAAGAACAAAACTGAAACAATACAAGGCAAATGTACGCTCAGTCCTTCTCTAAGTGACCAATACCAAAATCGAAGCCGCCTCAGAGGGTTTAAAGGTAGATGTCTCCGACGTATACTAAGATTAACTGAGAAGACCACATCTCCAACAGTGAAGTTCGCAAGAGAACTGGAATAAACTTCATCATCGAAAAATCAAGAAAAGAAGATGGGGATGGCTGGGTCACGTCCTCCGCATGGATAAAAAGAGGGTCTCAAAAAGTGCATTGAAATGGACACCACCAGGAAAAAGGCGAAGGGCAAGACCAATGGGAACAAGGAGGAGAACAATGAACGAGGAAGCAAAGGCCACCAACAAAACATGGCATGAAATTAGATGGCTCGCCCAGGATAGGGAGGCCTGGCGGAACGTTGTTGCTGCCTTATGCACCACGGGAAGCGATAAAGAATAAGATAACAACTCTCCAGCGCACTCGATTTCGGGCAGCCTTATTTAGTTCACCCCATGAAAGATTGCAGCTTGTCGTTTCCTCTTTGCAGGAGCGTTTCCGGGTGGTCTTCGGGCGACCAACCCGTCTTTTTCCCTGGGAGTTCCACTGCAGAGCCAGTCGGGTGATATCCTGTGGGCGTTTCCGTAAGGTGTGCCCAATCCACTGTCACTTTCGACTCGCAATGTGCTGTTCGAGAGGATCCTGATTTGTTTGCCGCCACAAGTCAATGTTCTTTACTTTTTATGTCCACCGAATCTTTAGTATGTTGAGGAGGCAAAGGTTTGAAGCTTATTGCTCAGAGTGTTGGTGACTCTCCATGTCTCTGAGCCGTAGCGAAGCACTGACTTTACGTTGGTGTTGAAGATTCGTAATTTGCTTCGGACAGACATGGCTGTTGACTTCCAGACTGGCCTCAGGGTGATGAAGGCATGTCTCGCGTTCCCGAGTCTGGCTTTGATGTCTTCGTTCGAGCCATTTGTTACTGATACTATGCTGCCCAGGTCTATGAAAGAAGTGACTTCTTTCAGCTATCTGTCTCCAACCTTGATTGGCTTCTCTTGTTTCTTAAAGAGGGTCATCGGTTCTGTCTTCTCCAAGTTGATCTGCAGTGTGGTTTTGGGGGCTTCTTGGGCCAGGTTATGTGTTTTTTTGCTGCATGTGCTGGTTATTATAAATACTAAATATATTAAATAAAACTAATTTAAAAATGAGCAATGAATATTCAATACTATACACTTCTTTTTCAACAAAACACTTATTAGAATACCATAGCCAACTTTCCTATCCCTCTAATTTCTACAATTTTTAACAAAGCTTTAATGACACCTTGACTAAACTTACTATTTGTGCCTTGACCGTTGACAGTGTTACTGACCTTTTAAACTAGCCTAGATTCCAAGGGAAAGTTTGAGCCCGTTGTGTTTCTATAACCTAATTAGATTCCCCCCCTTTCCCGCTATCAATTACAAAACATTTTTTTAGCCATTGTAATAAAACTACACTGGCATCTACAAGTCGTGACACTGAATTGTAATCGTAACTACAATTGCCCCCACCTACACCCCTTTTACAATTACCTCTCTCCTCCTATCTCGCATCTTTCCTTGAAGAAAAACACATATAAGCTCACACACTTGCGTAGATACTTTAATTGGAAGTGTCTCCAATAGCGCCTTAATGTCTATTGCTAAGGTTTGAGGGCACCATGAGGTCTGGCATGATTGTTATATTGTTGGAAGTTTAATCAATGTACTGTAATTAAGTAATATTAATGTTTTGTATTTTCAAGCTAAACCCTGACCTCGCCCTGTCCACCTAGTTTCGAACAAAGAGGAATTGACTATGTTGTTCTATTAATTAAACGACTTTCTAACCTGACTTGTGTCTGTGTTTTTGGGAGTGGAAGTTTTTACCCTAGTTACGATTGGCTGTACCCTAACCAATGAGTACTTCCGGGTAATGAGAAGATAGACTTTAAAAAAGCCATGTTTCTCCATTCAGACTTCAGTTGAGTTTAGTTTCTCAGTTGTTCAGTTTGAGTTCTAGTTTTCTAGTTACGTTAACTGTACATAGTGTTTATCACAATTGTTTTTGGACTTGTGTTTTTCTTTACATTTATAATCAATGTGTTTCAAGTATTATTAAATTAAAATAAACTACAACTATTGTGCAACTGTTGTTGATCTCAATTGAAATTAAAAGTGTTACATTGAATTAACATTAAAATAAAACCATAATAAATCAAATAATCAAGACAATATACAAACAGATAACTCTTGGAATATCGAGCCTACATCTAGACAACAGCCACATATATAATATTGCAGGAGTACGATACAACAGCGAAATGTGTCATACCCATTCTATTCGATCCCCTTCTCATCCTTTTCGATCATAAGCCTAGTCTAATGATAAATAGGGGTAGCAATTTTATTGTGTACAAACCTAATTGTGTGCATCTCAAATCCCTGCAAGGCCTAATCAGAAAATAACGTGGTAATGTGTCATATGCTAATGTCAAGGCTACGTGTGTAAACCTCTGCAGCAATTCATCATTGATGTCTTCTCCAAATGCCAAATAAATGAATGACGACCTTGAAAGGTCACTGTAAATAGAATGTTGAATTTCTATTTATTAAAATATTGATTAAGTACTTTACGTAAATCTGCCAGTTATAACCTAAACAATGGATTTTATGCCTAACATCACAGTTTATATATCAACTCAATGGGCATTAAACTAGATTAAATTCTTGTCAGAAACATTTAAAAGTATATAAGGTCTAGTGGGAGTGAATCAGATTGTCACTCTGAATGTCCCTGGTTCAAATCCATGTAAAATTACAAGGATGTTTTACTCAGGGCTTGACAGTGATTAAGCAAAGTATAGGTTTCTTGGCATTGCTCTCATTACACAATCCTCGAGTCTCCAATAAGACTAGTGAATAGTTGTGATCATATGAATGTAACATTTAACTTTTATTGAAGTGTCTTCTTGTCTAAACTATACAAGTATTGAAAATATATCCAGACAGCAATTTCTTTTTCAATATAAATTAAAGCATATGTTCTTTACATTACTCTTTATGTTTATAAATTACATTTTTTATAGGCCCGCTGTAATTAGTCCATGTAATAGTTTTAACAAACAATCATTGTAGTACTCACTATATGACAGAGTAATATTCTGGAACAATGTCCTTTGCTGCTTGATAAATAACCTGTGGTAAACAAGTTTTTTTTTAATGATCAACAAAATATTTCTTTTTACATGATACATAATACTATTTAAATATCGTTTTCTTAGCATATTATTAAGATCCATTACTAAAGATTGTATTTACCTGTTCATCCTTTATGTCCAAATAACTCGTGAAATAAGCAGGTACAATCCGTTTGCTGACGTCATCTATTGTTAAAGGACATTGTGTATTGTTTAAATGCATCTATTTATAGGTATGGTAAGGCGTATATTTTACTTTTTATCTATATCTTATATACTGACTCTCCTTTCATATAGATTATTGCGTCCTACGCTCATCTGTGGTCCGAGTCTAGTCTTGCATTTTTATTAATGTTTTAATTGATGTTAGGTTACTGGCTTTCCTTGTTTGTTCAGGTAACCCATTCCATGCCCGAATGTCACTCGGTAAGAAAGAATACTTATATGCATTTATTATCGCATAAGGGATAAGGAAAGTGTTTTTTGTCCTTTTTCTTATCTGGACATCGCAACATGTTGTTATTGGCTTGTATTTCTAAATTATAGTTTAATGCCTTATGTATTGATATTGGTATATTGAGATTACTACGGTATAAACACTATTTCAAGTAAAACCTACCTATAACCGACACATTATAATGTAAAGGAAGCTGTACTCTACTGGCTTGAAATTCCTACCACCACAAAAAAAAAAGAATAAATAACATTTTGCCTTTAGTAAACCATTTAAAGTGTATATTTATTTATGACAATTTCGTTTTTTTAAGCAACACAAATTACAAAATATTTTATACTTTATATTATCTATTAACTTATTAAAAAAATAACAACAACTCAATCACTTACCCACTGCGGATACCAAAAATCGTTAGTATTTATGTTAAGTACCATTCTTAAAAACATTTCTGTTGTGCTGACATTAGCTAGAGGCAAAGTATTTATTATAGAAACTGTGTCATAGGCACTGAAAAAAAGAAAATGGAGAAAACATTTCATCAAGTTAATTAATTAGACCCTGGTAGAGGCACTGAAAGTAAGAAAATAGAGCAAACATTTCATCAAGTTAATTAATAAGACCCTGGCAAAAGCACTGAAAATAAGAAAACAGTAGAGAAAACATTCATCAAGTTAATTTAAACACATATTTACAAGTCATCGTTATTACGTCTCCATTTTTCTAGAAAAAATCACTGCTGTTGATTTAGTTATTGAAGCTCAACCCACACCTATCCTTTATATAGCTAAGAATATTACCCTCTTAAAGACTTACAAATCAGGCAATTATCTTTTTATTCATTTTAATTAGTAATCAATTCCTTTAAAGCTTTCACCAAAAATCAAATTAACTCGGAAAATTTTAAAATATATGCCTGTTCCCACTTGTCCCTATCAATAATTTCTGCTTTCCCAACTTTTTTGTTTCAACATCGCAATCAATGGACGACAAGGCGTCGTGTTTCTCCACTATAATTTACATATACTATATCAATAAACAACTTCAATATCAGTTCTAAATAAAATTTTCTAATTAAAATCAATACACACCGCACGTGAAAAATGGCCAAGCGGTATTTGATTAAAGATCGTTGACAGTTCTGATCACTCGTACAGCTAGGGTCTGGCAGACATATTGGTTTAGTTAGCGGGTATGCAATCTTTTTGAAACAATTTTTTTGTGGGCAGTCAGAGCCAATGCTTAAACATAAAAAAATACTTTTGCAACACAAATCATACTTATTTATATTGATTTAGATATACATGCATATTGATACAAACAGATATAGCTACATATTTATTTTACTTTGCTACGTTGAAAAGGGATATCCATGACTGAAACAAACTGTCGATAGATGCATCCATGTCAGTTTCCTGGTATCCTAAGTCAGTCAGACAATAAGGAGTCTCCAGTGTGAGAACAAGATCGATATTAATTATGTCATTCTTAGCTACTGCACCTGAAATAAACATACAGTGACATTCTTGGCAACTTTTAAATTTTTTGTTCATGTTTTTGATATATGAAAATAGTAAAAATTAAAGTCTTATGCCTGATCTAAGTGACATATCTAAAATAACCTCATTCTTTATTTTTAACAGTTTTAATAATAATAAATAAAAATGTTTTTTTTTAGGAATTCATTCCTTAATTGACGGAAAGCTAGGAAAAGTGAAATAAAACCAAAATTCTTTAGAATAGACATTCACTTATTATCCATTTTTGTTTGCATGATTCCTGATAAATCAATACAGGAATGAGTCAAAAATAAATTAATAAACAATAAATAAAAGGAAAACAGAAAGAAATGATGTAGGAAAGATGAAAAACCTGAACAATTTGAACGTGATGTCAGATCAGGACACAGATGACAGAGTTTATCATTTGGACTCCAGTATGTTCCTACTGGACAAGGTTGACAACTCATCTTTTCTAAGCTGTAAAAAAAGCCAGGGTCGCAGTCGTCTGTAAAATGAAAATATTAATAAGATGCATGATGGGTTTTATTTAGTTTAAGCTACAGCCATTTACGGATAATTAAAGGTACCAATTGTAAAAGTTGTGACCTATAAGATAAGAAAAAAACAGCAACTTAACATTACTTCAAACCCTAATCAAATCCTAATCCTAATCCTTATCATCTGTTACATGTATTGACGTGAATTGTTTTTCCTTTGGTATTCTGACATTTCGAATGATTGAATGAATAGTGTTATGCAAAACAGATTTAAAAACATACGAAGGACTAATAGATATAAATTATTTTAAAAAATAAAACAATTCATTTATTAGGCTTGAAAAACGTATAATATGCAATGCAGAGTAATATTATCCATTAGTCAGGCATAATAGGCACTTTACCTAGGGCCTACGAATTTGTTATAGGCTTACAAAGGCCAAAAGTTAAAGTAATGAAATCCAAAAGTGGAAGTGCTTTACAAAAAAAACACAACCATATAGCATAAGTTGAAGCTACACATTTTATAACGTTTAATACAATTGGTCAAGTTGTCTTAAGGGCTCTATTTAGCATTATCTTGCCTATTGGTACCATTAGGCTAGGTCTAACAGTACTCAACAAATGGTGGAAATGTAGACTCTATTTACCATCGCGATATTACAGTGCCTTGGGCGTATGAAGACACTAAGACATCCCTTGATTACACGTAGACTATATGTATTTATTATACTGACTTACCAACACAATCTTCTCTTGACATTGACCCATAGAACAGAGTGGTCTTTCCCTGGTCGCACGGCACGCATTTCTCTCTTTCTGCATACATTCCAATAGCGCAATATTCTGTTTAAAAAAGTTGGTATTAACATTTTAATAACAAAATATTAAATGTTAGAGAAATAAAACTAATATAAATAAAATCATTCACGTAAAGGTCAAGTGAATTTAGGGGATCCGTTTATCAATTTCTATATTGGCCAACCAGCGACATTCGCCAAATTAGGATATCGAGCATAAAATTAGGGCTACTTTTCATTGTATAGTCCTATAAAGAACATTTATGTTGCAATGACAAAACAGTTATCTTATCTAGCTACAGACGCTACTTCTATAAGACTAATACCACGTGCTACGATTATTCGTGGTCTGAGTCTCGTCTTGCATTCTGATTAGCGTTTTAAATGATGTTAAGTTACTGGTTTTCATGTTGTTGTTTTTTCAGGCAAACAATTCCATGTATGACGCCACTTGAGAAGAAAGAATACCCATAAGTGTTATTGTTCTTGCAAATGGGATAAGTGTTTTGTTCTTATGTTTATCCGAGCAATGGTTTTTTACTTTGATGTATTTCTAAGTTAGAATTTCATGCATAAGTACTATTACTACTTTACTGTCCACAAGTCATTAGTGTATCCCAGGTTTGTATCTTACTTTCCTCTGATGACTGTTAACGCTTTCATGTAAAGGTGAGGGCAATATTTAGAGCTAAAGAAACTGAATGTATTTAAATTCCTAAATCATAAATTCCATTGAAATTAAAGGTTACGGACACAGAACTATCTTTAATGCGGTTTTTACAAGTAAGAATAATTTTATAACATTAATCTCGAAATTCATAAATCAAGTCTAAAATGTATACAATTATTTCATTTGCATGGCTTTGATTACCTTGAAAAATTGGCTTATAGTAGGAATTCTTGCAGCGTTCTTCACCTGTCCACCATGGGGGAAGATCGCACATTGTATACTCTGTAATAAAGTATGATGTCTTGGTTGGCTTTTGTGCATATTATTGTTTTAATAATCATACATTTTTTTTTTGGTTTCAAATGGTTGTTAAAGCCGGGGGTGTCAGTGGGGACAAGCACCCACTGATTAAAAAAATGCTCCTAATGGCATGCGTCTCTCTCACAGCCTCTGACAACCAAGTCCAGCACCTGGCCTGCTCGAGTGGTTTAGGTACTAAGCCCGGCGAAACTGCTTTAACCAACAGGTGAAGGGGCCAAGGTGGTCCTCCAGCGCTTCAAAACTGGGTGCTTCGGGCAGATGGAGTTCGTTAGCCTGGAAAGGCAGTCCACCTAGGAGAGGGGACACTCTGACATAAAAAACCCGCTGCCTAGCGGTAACAAATAGGCTTCAGGAGTAAACCTCGAGGAAAAATCAGGAGTGGTGCCCCTTAGGCGTTTGGATTACCAACTATGGTCTTCCATCCGGCAGCCCCTGCAGCCGAGCCAATGCCAAATGTAATGCCTAGCATACCTTTGGGTCACACTGGTTAGGCAGAGAGAGGGATTATGACGCATGGGCAACCCATGATCTCTTTACCCAAGGCCCAGGTACGCGCCCCGGAGAGGAACATCTGGTGCTTTTGCAAAGCAGCTAAAACAACACGGGAGGCAACAGTCACGAGTTATAAGCCCATTCTGATTGGCGTAAGGTACGGACGCTACGGGTTGCCTCTGTCGGTGGGAGAGGTCTTCGCACCTCACTAATCAGCTACCGCCCGCCACAATCTGGGCAGCCCCCAGACAATAAGGTGCTGATCCGCCACAGTTTGCCTGCTCTAATGGGTGCTTAGAGCTTAGACTTGTCGACAAGCAGACTGTAAACATCGCACCAAGAAATATTAAGAAATAAAAAAAGAAAAGACCAGTCTTACGATTGGCAACTTGGAACATTAGGACAATGTGTCCTGGACTGGCAGAAGATTTGCAAAAGGTCAGTGACAGCAGAAAAACGGCAGTGATAGACGGCAAACTGAGAAGGCTAAACATTGATATAGCGGCACAGCAAGAAACCAGGCTGGCTGAAGACGGCACGATTCCAGAGAAGAATTACACCTTCTTTTGGAAAGGCAAGTCCCCCAATGAAGCAATAATACATGGCGTGGGTTTCGCAATCAAAAACAGCCTCCTACCCATGATAGTCCCCCCTGTTAGTGGAACAGCGTATTCTCTCCATCATAATGTCAACAGCTTCTGGTAAAGTACACCTCATCCGTGTATATACCACTACTCTGTGTTCGCCCCATTGAGATGAAGGATAGATTATATGAAGACCTCAGTGATTCCATAAAGAAGATTCCAACCTCGGAACACGTAATCCTGCTAGGTGACTTAAACGCCAGAGTGGGATCTGAATGGGACATCTGGCCAGATTCTCTCGGTCACTTTGGTATTGGCAAGATAAACGAAAACGGGCAGCGTCTGCTGGAACTGTGTTCTTACTACAAGCTCTGCATCACAAACACGTTCTTCAAAACAAAACCGCAACACAGAGTCTCTTGGAGACACCCTAGATCAGGGCACTGGCATCAACTGGACCTAATCATAACAAGAAAAAGCGATCTCAGATCACGCTCTAATGTGCTGCAAGTTGAGACTCAAGCCCCAAAAAGTGTACGCCACACAGAAAAAAGGTAAAACCGTTTAGATGTCACCAGAATGGCGAACCCAATCCTCTGCTCTGAGTTCACACAGTCTCTGGAAGGATCATTGAAGAACTACACTACCAGCGGAATCGAGGAGAGCTGGAAGTTTATTCGCGATGCCATCTACAACTCAGCTCTGTCTGTGTTCGGAAAAAAGAAGAAGAAAAACATTGATTGGCTTGATGCCAACTTTTCCGAAATGACTGCCACAATGGAGGCCAAAAGAGATGCCTTGGTAACATATAAAAATGACCCCACACAGAAAAACTTATCAAGGCTAAGAATATGCAGAAACAACAGCCAGAAAACTGCTAGAACATGCGCAAACAACTTTTGGAAAGACCTCTGTCAGGACATACAGACCTGCGCTGACAGCGGCAACATAAGAGGAATGTATGAGGGTATTAAAAAACCTTCGGTCCCACCATTAGCAGGGTTGCACAACTCAAATCAAATGACGGAACAATCCTCAAAGACCGCAGGGTTGCACCTCTCAAATCAAATGACGGATCAATCCTCAAAGACCGCAGGGTTGCGCCACTCAAATCAAATGACGGAACAATCCTCAAAGACCTTAGGGTTGCACCACTCAAATCAAATGACGGAACAATCCTCAAAGACCGCAGGGTTGCACCACTCAAATCAAATGACGGAACAATCCTCAAAGACCGTAGGGTTGCACCACTCAAATCAAATGACGGAACAATCCTCAAAGACCGTGTCGCACAGATGGAACGATGGGCGGAATACTACGAGAACCTGTACCAGATAGAAAACACAGTATCACCAACTGCGCTGGCCAGCATCCCAACTCTGACAGAAATGGAAGATTTGGATGTAACCCCTACTCAAAACGAACTTAGCTCGGCCATTGACATGCTTGCCCGCGAAAAGACGCCTGGAAATGACGGCATCCCTGCAGAAGTTATTCAGGCAGGCAAATTTGCAATACTGGAACCTCTTCACATGCTGCTTTGTCGCTGCTGGGAGGAAGGAACCGTCCCCCAGGACCTAAAAGATGCAAATATTGTGACTCTCTACAAAAAAAAGGAGATCGTTCCGACTGTAACAGTTACAGAGGAATTTCACTTTTGAGTATAGTGGGCAAAGCCTATGCACGTATAATCCTCAAGAGGTTACAGAAACTTGCCGAACGGGTGTACCCCGAGTCTCAATACGGTTTTAGGAAAGGGAGATCCACTACTGTCATGATATTCTCATTAAGGCAACTGCAGGAACAAAGTCGCGAACAAAGGCAACCACCTTTGCTGATTTGACCAAGACATTCGACCTGGTTAGTAGAGGCGGCCTGTTTGCTCTGCTGGGGAAAATAGGTTGTCCCAAAAAAATGTTGAAAATGGTGACATCATTCCACAACGACATGCATGGTACTGTTCAGTTTGACAACTCAGTTTCGAAGCCATTCCCCATAAAAAGCGGTGTTAACAAGGATGCGTGATGGCTCCAACACTCTTTGGAATATTCTTTTCCGTTTTACTTGGTCAACCTACATGCTCCAGGAACACCAGTTAAACGTTTTCCACATGAGATGTCTGCGCCGAATACTGGGCGTCACTTGGAAGGACCACATAGCCAACCATGAGATCCTGGACCGAGCAAATATTCCTAGCATCTACTCTCTGCCAACGCAGACTGCGCTGGGTGGGTCATGTCAGCCGGATGCAAGACGGCCGCATCCCTAAAGACATTTTATATGGAGAGCTGAAGAACGGCACAAGGGTCCCAGAGCGACCAATACTAAACTACAGGGACGTCCTCAAATGCGACCTCAGGTCCACAAACATCGCCTGCAAACCTGGGAGCAGTCTGCAATAGAACGTGCAGCATGGAGACAGGCCATTCATGCTGGTGTATCTGCCCCCGAGACAAAGCGAGCAAACGAATCTCTGGTGAAACGAATGAAGAGAAAAAAAAACTTAAAACCGCCAGATGTACAGACTGCTACTCAATACAGATGTCTGGATTGTTCCAGGGACTGCCACTAAAAAAATCGGACTGTTCAGCCACCGCAGAATTTGCAAAAGTAGCCATTGAAGTTGTAGAGGGGCGCATCCATTGTCTCTCAAGACAGAAGGAGCCATTATCATACATTTTTTACTCCCACTTTCATAATTTATTTGCAATTTCTTTTATGTGTTCAGTTTTTTAAAAATAATTTCTTTAGGTCTTATGATTTTACTCTGATACAGAAATGCCTCCATATGCATATTTGTTTATAAACGTGATAACCTTTTTAGTCTTTCGTTTTAATAAATCACTGTGGAACGCACTTGCATATTGGATGAATTAGTAAAAGTTCAAAGTCCCATTACAAATGTGAGGTGGCAGCGTTAAGTAAAATAAATAAAAAATGTAGGCCCATATCTCTTAAAAAGTAAATAAAAACTAAGTTGTATATGCTAAAAATATATACTTAGTGCGTTGATGTCCTGAACTGCGTTGTCCTGTGTAGCGTACACTTTAACAGACTCTATTGCGCAGCAGTCGTACGTAATAGCCAATGTACTGTTTAGCTGGGCAATAAATTTCATGTAGATAAATTCCTTTACTTTGGAAGATTGCAGGGAACAGAACTCGCAGGTCAAATCAAAGACCACAATGGCATTTGACGAGCTAGAAACATTTAGATCATGCTTTAATGTAATATTTTCTTGAATGTAGTAACAATGTTAAATTAATTGTTGACAATGACAATTTGAAATTGTAATTTATATCTAAATAATAAGCATTCCTTTAACCGATTAACCGATTAACAGTTTATATGTAACTTTAATTAATATATATAGATATCTATATAATATATATATATATATATTATTTTATAATTATTTTATAGAAACATGTCATACGTTACCGTAGCTTTCAAATAGGCTTTAAAACATATTTTCATAAAATTATAATGAATTTTTCATGCATTTTAAGAGTTTGGAAAAAAACAACTAACAACTTATATAAACAAAAGCGTACTGACTTTATCATTCAGTTTGTTTATATATTTAATGAAGGGTTTCAGTTTATAAAAAGCTTTTTACTATTTGTAAACTTAAAAAAAACAAAAAACTATACAGTTTTATACTTTCCCTACAGCAAATCATTATTCCCATAAGGCATACATTTATCACAAAGAAAATATGAGAGAAAGCCAAAAGAAATTTCCATTACGTTTGCCAGGCATTGGTGATGTTGATTTCTGTCTGTAGCCAACCCGGAGAGAAAACTTCACGGAGCTTGGTTCTAATATCATCAATGTAGTCAACATCATTGGGTGTAGAAACAGTCACTCTAACGAACCCTAGAAACAAAGACATAGGCCTAATTATTCTTCATTTTATAATATTTAGGAAGGGTGTTAAAGCTGAATATTTTTTAAATTAATTACTTTTTTTGCTATGTATAAAACACATTGCTTAAACCATTAGATAGAAAACAGTAAATCAGTTTACGGTATTGAACTCCATCATCGGCAGAAGACAAACTTATAGAAAGCAGAAATGCAAAGATTATTTGGGAACAAGTTCCCATTTTCTCTTTATTTGTACCCTTTTCCTGCTGTCATTAGGTCAATAGTCTGTGGAGAAAAAAACATATATTAGATATATATAATGAGTAGGCCCTATAAAAAGTCTACATTTCTTTTTCTTTAATGCCGACTTAATAATCTCACAATGTAGACAAGTATTATTTGTCTATTTATTAATATGTATATAGACCCTATAAAGGTAAGTCTGCGTTATGGACATTTATAAGAAAGTAGTCTATGTGATGGGTGCTGTCCTTTACACACAAATCATTTTTTATTATACTGGTCTGACATTTAAAAAAGCGTATATTCGCCTTCTTCTTTATTCCCACAAGAATAGGCACGCCCCTCAGACCTATTTTAAAGACGTAATAGACCGCTGCTGTGACGTCGATAGTTTATATCTTTAAATCGTATTTATAAGTTAAACAATACACAATTCTAAAGTTATAGTTCTTATTTATAAGTTAAACAATACACAATACTAAAGTTATAGTTCTTATTTATAAGTTAAACAATACACAATACTAAAGTTATAGTTCTTATTTATAAGTTTAACAATACACAATACTAAAGGTCGTGCGTTAACGGACAAGCCAATGAACAATAGTACAACAAATGCGATGTCATAACTGGTATAAATAACTAAAATAGCTTCTAGATAACAATAACACATTTTAAAGCCGTTCTTTCTAGATTGTTACACCACTTTAGGTATTAAATTATATTTTCCCTGAAGGTTTATTGTTGAAGTTTTAACACGCATGAAGTCTCGGGAAAAGGGTTTCGTTTCTTAGCGCGATTATAATCTCGTATGACCTACACATAACAACACTGAGGTAATATATTATATATATATATATATATATATATATATATATATATATATATATATATATGTGTGTGTGTGTGTGTGTGTGTGTGTGTGCTTTCTAGTCAAGGTATTACAAATATAGTGTATTGATACACACGATACAAACTTAGGCCTATATTAATATAGAACTAATTGTAGTATACTTTACATTTCTATAAGCATTCGAGAGAAAGATTAGCTAACTTAGTTCTCTATAGAAATTCTTGTAGTATACATTATGTAAAAAATGCACACCTTTGACAGGAGATTATCATTCACTTATTGCTCAAGGCGTTATAAGCATATCTGGAATTATGATTACTGATTTATTGGACTAAGGGGTGAAAGATAGTATTGAAAAAAACAAAAACGAATGCAGACACATATCTTAAGACTATCGTAACCTATCTTATGGGTCATGGTAGCCGAGCGGCAGCGCATTCGACTGGCGATTCGAAGGTTCTGGGTTGGAATCCTGGTGCAGGCTAGGATTTTTTCCCGGGACTTGAGGGTGTCCCTGAGTCTACCCAGCACTGATGGCTACCTGACACTAGTTGGGGTAAATGCAGCTGGGCATTATGCTGGCCACACATCTCCTCGTATGCCATGGCCACAGAAACTGGTGAACGCTGCTTCACCAGCCCTATGATCACTTTGGTACGAAGGGTGCTTTACTTTTTTTTTGTTTATAAAAAAAGGAAAATTTAGATTTGCCATCACACTAAATTCTAAGATCGCTTCCAGTCCCGTATGGGATCATTATTTGGATCGTGTCTTAACCGTATATATGTTACGCACAGATAGCATAGGCCCAGGCCTAGATGTTTTTGTTTTCTTGGGTTGGAAAAATTGTAAGGGGGAGGGGATAAACAATAGGATACCTATGCCCCCTCCTCTTTTTTTTTAGTATAGGTGTGTTAACATATTAAATAAATGATTAAATAGACTATTAAGCCTACTATTATTATTTTTGAATGCTTACTGAAAACTATATTTTTTTCACGTACATGTAGGCCTAGGCTATTATTTTAATTAAAATATTGTTTTGAGTCATCATATAGGCCCTAAATGTCTGAGATAGCCAATATTAATATAGGTCTACATTTTAAATGTATTTTTTTTTTACAATAGGCCTATATAATGCAATGTGTGGCGATAAAGTTATAGATCTACCAATAAAATTAATGTATATTTATTACATTTCTTAATGGCTTAATGGATAGGCCTAGGCCTAATGGTCGAGGTTTTTTCCTTTTCCATCTGTTTAAACATTTTACAAGAGAGTTACTTGCCCAGTTCATGAAATGGGCAGGTATATTTTTGCTCATTTCATGAACTGGGCATTGGTTGAAAAAAGACGTTATATACTTAATTATTCTTATATAAGCACTCAAACGTAAAATTTTTCAGAATATCAATGGAAAGAGCTAATTTTCTCATTTATTTACAAAATCGTTTTGTTTATGTTTATAGTTGGAATATTAACAGAGTTATGATATTTTTAATGTCTTTTTTTGTATTTTACAAACACAAATTCGTCCCTATTTATAGGCCTATCCATTTGCGATCGCAACAATGTTTTTTTTAAAAATAACTTTTCAAATTAAAAACCTTTTTAAGAACGGCTCTCAGGAAAAACATTCTCAATGTAAATTACAACAATGTATATCATTAAGAAAGTTTGAAATAAAATTGAACTGTGTAGGCGAGTGTAGCCTAAGACTAAACTTATTATTACTTCCTTTATTTTAAGTTGCATTTTCTGTCTGTCTGTCTGTCTGCAATCGTCGTGCAAAAATTGGCTTCAATTTTTCGACCACTTCCCGTGGTCCAATCGAGCTGAAATTTGGACAGCAGATTTGTGGCGCCTAACAATACATCCTATCAAATTTTCAATTAAAACGACTTAATAATAATACACTTATGACAATATTCATTTCTTAAAAGGAAAGTATAAGAAATATATTAATTTCGCGTTAAAAATGCCTGTGCAACTTTTTATAGTTTTTCGGCGCAAAGCTAGAAAAAAATAATTATGCGCTACGATTATTTTTAGAACAATTCATACGGAGTAAGGAGATATTTTTGAGATTTGCGACACAGATATTTTTTCTGTACGTTTCATTTGCAGTAGTCAATCAATTATTTAATTACATGATGGTAAACTTAGTTTGCAAATAAAGGGAGTATAATGAAAACTTCGTTTTTATGGTTTTCTTGTTTTTAAAGTTTTTTTTCTTTCTATTTGGCGTTTGTTGTCGATATCGATAGATCTATTATCGATAACACTTTAAACGTCTGAATTTCTTATATTTCGCTTTCTTAAGTTTATTGCAATTTTAAAACTTAAAAAAAATTATATTTAGGCCTCAAAAACTAAATCAAATATAATATTTTTTTAAATTTAATTACAAAACAAACATAGGCCTAACTAGTCTAGCCTATTCAGTAGCCTATATCTCATTATGTTAAAGCTTCCTTCGCCTTATAAAACCATTAACTTAACATTATTTAAAATTTAAAACATTAATAGAAATACAAGACTCGGACCACGGATGAACGTTGGACGCAATAAACTTCTTTATTGAAGGAGAGTCTGTAATATATAAGATAAGATATTTAAATGGCACACCATAGCAGATAGCATAGGCCCAGGCCTAGATGTTTTTATTTTCTTGGGTCTTGGGTTGGAAAAATTGTAAAGGGGAGGGGATAAACAATAGGATACCTATGCCCCCTCCTCTTTTTTTTTTTTTAGTATAGGTGCGTTAACATATTAAATAAATGATTAAATAGACTATTAAGCCTACTATTATTATTTTTGAATGCTTACTGAAAACTATCTTTTTTTCACGTACATGTAGGCCTAGGCTATTATTTTAATTAAAATATTGTTTTGAGTCATCATATAGGCCCTAAATGTCTGAGATAGCCAATATTAATATAGGTCTACATTTTAAATGTATTTTTTTTTTACAATAGGCCTATATAATTTAAGCAATGTGTGGCGATAAAGTTATAGATCTACCAATAAAATTAATGTATATTTATTACATTTCTTAATGGCTTAATGGATAGGCCTAGGCCTAATGGTCGAGGTTTTTTCCTTTTCCATCTGTTTAAACATTTTACAAGAGAGTTACTTGCCCAGTTCATGAAATGGGCAGAAATACACCTGCACATTTCATAAAATGGGCAAAGACCTGCCCATTTCATGAACTGGGCACCCGCGTTATGAACTGGGCAAAAAGTTGAACTGGGCAATTACTCTATCTGTGCGTAACATATAAAGCGAACTTAACTACCACTCCAGAGTCTATGTCTTTTGTAACATAATCTTTTGTACATACAATTATAATTGTAGGTTCTGTAAACAAATACCTTTCAAATGATTGGGAAGATTTGGGTCTATAATAAGTTTAAAGAAATAGTTAGATCAATAGATCTACCAATTACCATTCTTTTAGTCAGCTTTGACCTTGCGACATGACCTACTTAAGAAATTCGTGCCGACTTCCTACTACCCTACCGTCTCTCTCATATCATATCATAGGGTGTGGCCCTGTGGGCGTGCCCTTCCATTCTATTATGTTTATATAGATCCATAATTTTCTATCCTGAGCCTTGCAAAAATGTTCTAGTAAGCCTGTTAATCTAATTGTAACAGCGCAATCCGCACCATTTGATCGTGAAGTTTCCATTCGAAATGTGGCATTTCAATGAGATATTATTGAGATTTCTGAGCCTTCTTAAACTCTACAATCTACAAGTTCAGCTGTTATACCAGGATTCTAAGGCACAGCGGACAATTTCATTTCCAAGAAGCACAACTGTGTGCTATTTAAATTTAAACCATAAGGCTCTATTCTTAAGTTTAAATTTTATTTCACAAAATCTTGATTATTGCCATTACAGATTTATTTTAATATCAATAATTAGTGGACCCGATTTTTGTCTCATTAAAAAAGGCAAGTGACTGTATATAGCCAAATCACACCTCCGATAAGCGCAGAACGATCGGAATCTAGAGCGTCTGTAACAGATAGGATAGTTTACTAATCTACCAAAATGAAACCAAATAGCTGAACCATTCTTAAATGCCTCAAACTATTACTTTAATACTCGTGTGACCAATCCTTGAGCACTATTTCATAAACCAAGTTGTTACATATAGTATTAAAAACATTAAAACAAATCATAAACAAATTGTCAATTGTAATGGCAAGCACTCCAATAACAACAAAAAAAGAACTCTTTATTGAAGTTGCGTGCATTCTTTACTCTATATAAAATCTTAGAAAAACTCAATTGGAAATTACGCTGCTGCAATCTTTCATGACTTAGTTATAGTGTCCACAGTCAAATGTAATAATAATAATATTAATAATACTAATTCTTGTATAGAGCATATCCCAATGAGGATAGTTCTATGCCAGAGAGAGTACAGACAACTGAAGAACTGACGCAAATGTATATGTGTACAGATGTACACATTATACGGCCCATATATGTAAGAGATCAAGAGAACACTAGTGCAACCAATGTTGTAAATAACTATATTGCCTAATCGTAAACGCTGTGTAGATTATACTTAGACTTTTGAAACTTGGGGGAGGAAGCAAACAACAGTCGTCAAATTTGGCAAGAATAATTAGTTAAAAATAAAGGTTGATATAAAGGAAATATAGTTACAACTACGTAGCTTATCTAAGCATTTTAAAACAAGGCTTTCTAGTATTAAGAAATAATAAAGCTTTTTGCTTCGGTCAAAAATAATTATAGGTTATAGTTAACAAATATATTATAGTAATGAGAGGATCTCATGGATATAATATTAATATTAATGCAAATATTCCTATTGTTCCCTCTTGTAGAACTGAAGGCGTCACCTTCCACAATAATCAATGCTTAAATTGGCTTTAATGAACGATCTGGAAATTGATTGCTACTACATCTACATTGCATTTTAGCGATAGTATTCTACTATTAAAAATACACTTTGTTTTCTAACTATGCAAGTAATTTCATTTGAATACTAATTTTACATTTTGTATTTGTTTATTCGGGTGCATTTTTATTTGTTTCTTTTAATAGATTATATTATGATATATTTAAATTATATTCATTTTCTCACCATTATATTCATATAAATAAATTAAGCAAGACTTAAGAAAAATATTACCTAAACAAAGCAAACATTCAAACATAACATAAAGCGGTTGGAAGAAGTTATAATACATCAAATATTTCACCACTTGCGACGTATGTACTTACACTAAAACTCTGACACTATAACTCCTAAAGAAACAAACAACAGTAGTGCGTTGACTTGTTAGATAAAACAAATCTGACTTATATCTTACTGGTTATTCCTTTATAACTCAATGTTGAACTACGGTCTTGTTTAGATATAATAGAAGTATCGCTTGACTGAACATTGTATTACTGTGATTTTTTTTCCAGCTGAGCATAACATAGCTTTGCAAAGAGGAAGTACAATTTCTAATGCATAGTAAGTAAACTGTAAGCTATAAGCGGATAAGCTATTTCGTTTTTAAATGAACTTTTCTGTAATAAAAAGCAAAACATTTTTCTATTGCTATTAAAAAAAAAGTATTTGAGAAAAGTATATTATGTCTTTGATCTTGCAATATGATTTTTAAAAAAAGGGTTAACTATCATATATTGTTCTTGTAATTTAATCCGTCTTTAATGCCCCTTTCCCTCCCCAAAAAAATAAAAAAAAATAAAAAAAATAAAAAAATAATAAATATTGTTTTTGTTTGAACATTTTTTTATAAACGTAAATAGTGTATGGTGAAAACAAAACGCATGACGCTAAGTGTCACAATGAGGAATATATAGAACTGGCTGACAGAAACATGTGGTGTCCCAACCGTTCAACAGACTTTTGGAATCAAAATTTGTGAAGTAAAGAACTTTAATATAGCTTAAATACACATTTATTTCTAAGGATAGTACTTGGAGTTATCTTGAAGCGTTATACGTTTAATTAAAAAAAGTAAACAAACAACTGTTCCAGCAACTAGAGGCAAAGACACAAAATGTAATCTTCATTATCCCTAACTGGACTTAGACTAAACTTGCTATGCTGAGGTCACGTCCCTTTAAAAGCTGGACAGCTTCTTGATATAAAATGAGTCTTAATCTTACATGGTTACATTTTCGGAACCTCTCCTTCTATGTGTACGTACAAATTAGCCCAAACCCCTCTTGTTTAAAAAAGCAAATTAACCATAATCACAAAGTTTTAATTTACTATTAATTGATTATAGTAAGACAGTAGAAAAGTAACATTTTATTGTCTGGAACAACGCATCAAAATATCTAAAACATAGTCATATATAAGCGAAACAGAATCGAAGTATACTAATTAAAACAAATTTAAATATTAATCACTGAGATATGGAAGCTTAGATCTTTATAATGTATAATATTTTTTTTTAAATAATACATTTTCATTGAAAATTTTGACACAATCAAACGTGACATTTTTATAATTAATTATAAATTCAGAATTGTGTTTGCATTTATAACTAATTGTTTCACACCGGTCTTGAATCAATCGGTTTCTTTTGACGTTTTGCGTTTGCGTCACTTGAAAACGAATGAATATTCAATGTGTTTCAAAGAGTGCAGACGTGACCTATTGCTTTCCCGCGATGAATTGCGTTGACATAAAATGTATGAATGTAATTTCAATAACATTTCTGCCAGGGCGCGTTTTTTTAAAATACATTTTATGCAGGCTATACATGAACGGAAATCAAAACTAGAATTGCCCAAGCTAAGAGTGCCTTTATGAAAATGAAAAAAAACAATAGAAAAAAAACAAATAAAACAGTAGCAATTGAGACACGAAAATAAGTTACTAAAGTGCTACATAAAACCAATGGGCCGTATTGCTGCTGAGAGTTAACACCCTTGCCCCTTTTACAAGTCAATCTTTCATAAAAGATTGACTTGTATAAGGGGCAAGGGTGTTAACTCTCAGCAGCAATACGGCCCATTTTATTATAGCATTGACAATTGACAAGTCTTAAAGACCAAGTGAAGAGCTTTTTATCAAAATTGAGTTAACATTTGATTTTGATAGTGTGATGATTTAAAATATATATAGTTATTTTGGTGGGACATAATTTGTATAATCTCTAACCCGGTGTTAATGTACAGAATAAACGAGTGACGTTTTACGATAAAAACAATGACGTGGGAGTTAGATTGAACGTAGCGTACATTTGAAGATAAAGACAGACGACCTAAGAATTTGGTAGTGGAAAGACGTGTTTTAGACTAGGCTATATAAACTGTGATGTATTTGAATTCATCTTGTACATAAATTGCATTAAATATTGAGTTCTCATTTCTACTACAAGCCGGCAGTTTGTTCATTGATTATTATTGTATAATGTGATCTCCCTGAGAGTTGTTAACATAATATCTACAAAATAACGGTCACATTATTTGGCGCCCAACTAAAATTCGGAAGCTCAAGGTGAATTCGGAAGCCCAATGTGGAATATTGAAAATCAACGGAGAATGTTGAAGGAGAATCAAGGTGAATATTATTGAAAATCAATTTGAAAGAAAGCCTACAATATATTGTGAAGCACAGCTTAAAGAATACCGCAAATGAACGTTTCTTACGAATAAAAGAAGACTAAAATTAAATGTGAAGAAATATCGACGAGAAAGAAAATTTGACGGTTTGACAGTATAGCCTAGCACGTCTTGGAAATAAGCGCTACCAGTACATAACGGTGTACATGAAGATAGAAACGGAAGTTTATGTATGTTACCAAGCAAGTCGGTTAAAAAGGACACTAGAAAATTGGAAGGCGTCTCGGATACATTTTAAAAGTATCGAAAGTGGTAACAATTATTGAAACAATAGTGAAGCTGTGGTTAATAGGACAAGCTAAGTTTGTCAAGTGAAGAGATTAAAAAAGAATCTCCGTAGAACTAGTAAATGGTTCGAGAAAAGAAGAATACTTCAGAATAGTCACAGAACTAGAAGTCAGTTCAGTACAGTAGCAGAAGTCAAGTGAAATTGGAAGTAAAAAGAAACTTCAACAAAGTGAAAGGATTGTAAAACTTATGAATTAACGAACACACGAAGACTTTGGGCTGAAATAACCTGTGTGGTGGAGGATCATTTCGAGTCTGGAACCTGGGATTCGGAGACGGAAGGAAAAGGAACGCGTTTTTTAAGATAAGTAAACTGGTGTATACGTTATGTTGTAGTATAGTATATGCCTAGATTTTTCTTGTGAAATCACTGGCATGTATTAGTTTCTTTTAGGAATTTTGTGTATACACTTATTGAAAAGTCCCTGTAAGTCAGGTTAGTTGAAAAAGACTTTTCATAAGTGTATATTACATAATATATGTTAGATTGTATAGTCTTGTATGCACAGTGTTATTATATTGTTTATATATTTGTCATAGTAAATTTTTTGTGAATCTCTGGTCTCATCTACTATCTGTGGTGTTCTTATTTTTATATGTATTGATTATTATATTGATATTTATTTTATGCATATTGTAATATTGCTTCCATTTTAAATTATATTAGTTTGTTGTAGGTATATATTTATTAATTGAAAATGGAGGGGTCCTCAGTGGACATATTAGCAAATTATATAAGTTGTGGAAAGGAGTTGGGATATGCTGGTAAGGAATTGGATGAGTGGGCGGAGAGAAAATATAGAGAGCAGTTAGAAAGAGTAGAAAGGGCTAGGGATAAGGCTAAAGAAAGAGAAGATAAGGTGAGAGCTGATGAGATGGAACTAAAGAGATTAGAGATAGAGGAAAAGGAGAAAGATAGAATTTTTCAGTTAAAAAAGTTAGAATTGGAGGCTAAGAATAATACTTCAAATGTAAACATTGGAGTCACTAGACCTGTTGTTGACCAGGAAATGGCTATTAGAAATAACATGTGTAGATTTACTTTCCAATTGTTTAATGAAAAGGATGGTTCTATTGATACATTTCTAAAAAAATTTGAAATGGAAATGGAGAGACAAAATTTTTCTTCATGTTATTGGTCTGGACTACTTGGAAAATCCTTTACAGGAGATATTCCATCAAAAATTTGTATGGAACAATCAGATTATGCATCTGTCAAGGAACAATTGTTAAGACATTTTGGAAGTACAGAGGAGGCTTATAGAAAGAAATTTTTTGAAATGACTTTATCAAAGGAAGAAGATCCAAAAAGTTATTTTGACTCATTGACAAGTGCTATGGACAAATGGTTAAAATGTGCTAAAATAGAAAAATCATTTGAGGAACTGAAGAATTTTATTATTAGAGATAAGGCAATATATTCACTCGATAAGACTCTCAAAGCATTCATTCAGGAGAGATCTCCCAAGACTATAGAGGAAATAGTTGACCTGATTAGGAACTATAAATTAGCTCATCCCATGGCACCTACTTCTAAAGGAGAGGATTACCAGGATATAATATGCTTTGCTAAAGGCAATGATAATTTTCAAAGAGGAAGACAATTATCAAGGAGCAAGATGAAGTGTGGTAATTGTGGAAGAAATAACCATGTTACTAAGGATTGTAAAGATAAGAGAGATAACACATTGACATGTTTTATATGTAAAAAGAAAGGACATATAGCAAGAAATTGCTTCAGAAGGTCAAATTCTGCTGGAAACAATAATAATAATAATAGATCTCAGGGATATACACAACAGAGAGATCACAACTCCAGATTTAATCAGAACAGGAATCATTGTGGAGCTGTGTTATCAAGAAGCAAAGGAATAAAGTTTTTTCCAGGATATGTGGGATTAATACCAGTTTTCGCAGTTCGTGACACAGGAGCCTCTGTCATTGCAATAAACAGCAAATATGTTCAGTCAAATCAATATACTGGTGAGGTAGCAGATTGTACATCATTTGATGGAAGAGTGATTAAATTGAGGTTGGCCTACATTGATATTAGGACACCATATATTACAGGTAGAGTACTGGCTCATGTTATAAATGATGCACCAATTGATTTAATTATTGGAAATGTTGAATCAGTTAAAGAATGTACTAGAGAGGAAATAGAAACATGGGAATTTAACAATAAGCAAGCACAATGTAATGTGATTAATGAATGTAAAGCAAGCAATACTGAAGAAAGTCAGACAATGGTGAATAGTGAAAAAGACACATCAATTGATAGTGAATCATTACTGAATGAAAACTTTAATTTGGAAAAATTCAAAAAAGAACAAAGAGAGGATACTACATTGAATAGACTATTCAAATCTACAGAGAAAGGAAATACTAATAAAAATAGTGTATGCAAAGTGAAAAATGATACACAACTATTAGTCAGAGAGATACTCATAAATGGCAGACAAGTGGAACAGATAGTTGTACCATATAAATATAGAACAGAAATAATGACTAATGCTCATTCTATACCATTGGCTGGTCATATGGGAGTTGGCAAAACCAAAAACAGAATAATACAACATTACTTTTGGCCTAAAATGTCAAAAGATGTGAAAAGATTTGTTAAACAATGCAAAGTGTGTCAGATGAAAGGATCTGGAAGTAATTTTACCAAAGCACCAATACAAACAGGAGTGACTGCAACTAGACCATTTCAGAAGGTAGCCATAGATATCATTGGTTTGATGCCTATTATGTCTAACAGAGGACATAGATATATCCTTACATTGATTGATATATGTTCAAGGTATGCAGAGGCAGTACCATTAAAGAAAATTGAATATACAGATATAGTGCAAGCATTATATTTAATATTTACTAGAATTGGATTTCCTGAAGAGATAATATCAGATAGAGGAACTCAATTTACATCAAAATTGACTAAGGAATTTATGGAAACATTTGGAATAAAGCAGAAGTTTACAACACCCTATCATCCTCAATGTAATGGAATGTGTGAGAGATTTAACAAAACTCTTAAGGAAATGTTGTCAAAAGTCAGTAATGAGGATCCAAAGAATTGGGATTTAGCAATTCCATCAATTTTATTTGCATATAGAGAAACTACTCATGATAGTACAGGTTTTTCACCATTTGAATTGATATATGGAAATAATCCAAGAAATCCACTTAGTATTCTCAAAGAACCATTAGTAGGTACTAGTGAAAACAGGGAAATGACTAATTATGAGTTAGTTACAAATAAGAAACAACAATTAGAAATTGCTTTGGAAGAGGCTAGAAAGAATTCAGACAATAATAAGGAAAAGAAAATAAATAGAGTAAATCAGGATAGGAAACTAAGAACCTTGGAACCAGGAGATAAAGCTTTGCTAAAATTAAAAAATCAAAATAACAAACTATTTACTGAATGGCTAGGGCCATATGATGTGGTTAGAAAGGTCACAAATGTGGATTATGAGATAAGAATTAAGGATCAACTTAAAGTTTTTCATATTAATAATTTAAAAAAGTATAATGATCAATCAGTAGAAAGCAATATATGCTGTAGTATAATATCAGAAGAAATTAAAGAGGATATTGAAGAAATAGCAACAGTGAATACACAGGGTCAGCAAACATATAAAGATGTGAATTTAGAGAAATTGACACATGAACAGGCATATGAGATGGCAAAAATAATACACAGGCATAAGGGTATATTTTCTGATTTGCCTGGTAAGACCAATGTCATACAACATGACATTATTGTAACAGATGATAAGCCGGTGAGGCTAAAACCATACACAATCCCTATTCATTTGAGGGATAACTTGCAAAAAGAGATAGATGAGCTTGTGAGTATGGGGTTGATAGAGCCATCCAATTCAGCATATGCCTCTCCAATAGTATTAGTTAAGAAAAAAGATAAAACTATAAGGTTGTGTGTGGACTATAGGAAGCTGAATAATGTTACTCTCTTTGACCCATATCCTATGAACAATGCTGAAGATATTATGGCTCAGCTATCTAATGCAACTATTTTTTCTAAATTGGATATGGCTAAAGGGTACTATCAAGTAGGTTTAACTGATAGAGCTAAACCATTTACAAGTTTTGTTACTCCATTGGGGTTATATCAATGGAAGGTGATGAGTTTTGGATTGGTGAATGCTCCTGCAACTTTTAATAGGATGATGGGTATGATTTTAGGACATAGAAAGGATACTATATATTATTTGGATGACATATGTATTTTTAATGATACTTGGGAAAATCATTTAAAAAGTCTTAATGATATCTTTGAAATTATAGAAAAACATAATTTGACAATTAAACCTAACAAATTAGAAATAGGCATGAAAGAAATTACTTTTTTGGGACACAAGATATCCAATAACACTATTAGGCCATTGGAGGAGAATATTACTAAAATTCTAAAAATTGACATTCCAAGAAATAAAAAAGAAGTGAGGAGTCTTCTAGGTGTATGTAATTTTTATAGGAAATTTATTCCTAATTTTTCAGAGATGGTAGCTCCGTTGACTGAACTTATTAAAAAGAAAAGCCCAATTAAAATAATTTGGTCTCAGGAGTGTGAAATGGCATTAAATAGGATAAAGGTTGCTTTTTCTGGACAACCTATATTAAGACTACCAGACATTAAAAAAAGATTTGTGGTTTTGACTGATGCAAGTTTGGTTGGTTTGGGAGGAATTTTGGGACAATATCATGACAATGTTTTACACCCGATTCAGTATATTAGCAGGAAATTAAGTGAGGCTGAGGTTAGGTATGCAACAGTAGAACGGGAAGCTCTTGGTGTGGTTTGGTGTATTACTAAATTGGCAAGGTACTTGATGGGAACAAGGTTTATTCTTATGACTGACCATAAGCCTTTGTCCTTTATAAATCAGAACAAGTTAAACAACAGTAGAATAGCAAGATGGTCACTTATCCTGCAGGCATACAGTTTTACTGTGGAAAATATACCTGGGGTTGATAATATATTGGCTGATTTGTTGTCTAGATGTGGTGTTTAAGGTGTGTTGTTTGATACGTAATCACCAGTTTGAAACGCGGTTAAAAATTATTTTTTATGTAAATATAAAGTATAGATACGGTGTTAATGAAATATTGATTTTTTCCAAAGGTTCTGGACGAGAAATGGTTCTACAACTGAAGCACGGTGATTCAAACACAACGTACCATTTGTAAGTGAGAGATGTTCTATCACGTCCTCACATTATCGTGAACGGTTTTTATGGACACCATATCAAACGCAACCATGAAGACATCATATGAAGAGTACATTTATGGTGCTGACATGGAATCGAGGTCTTGTCATCGCTATATCAAGGTATATTGACATTATCAACATGGAATCGAGGTCTTGTCATCGCTATATCAAGGTATATTGACATTATCAACATGGAATCGAGGTCATGTCATCGCTATATCAAGGTATATTGACATAATCAACATAGAATCAAGGTCATGTCGTTGCATGATTAAGGTACATTTACATTGTCAACGCAGAATGAAGGTCATGTCATCAACATATGGAGGAATCAACAGATCAACACATTATTGATAACATTATAAATTTTTTTTTTGGGTTTATGAACAATTCAACACTATATTGATTACAGACAGATAGCTCGTGGTTAAGTATTAAATGGTAAATGCATTGTAATTATTGTTGTGACATTATTGGAACTATTTTATCAAGGTGTTGAAACTCTACAGGATGGATAATCTACAAAGGACCTATGAAATATTCAATGAATGTATTGTTGGACGTTCAGAAGAGGAAGGTTGCAATGATATTACATGGACCAGTATGAACTGTTATGTTTTCGGATTTGATGATATTTATACTATTGGTTTGTGTATTCTATCAATACAGGACAGGATATACTGTGGAACCTTATGGACCTATATGTATTATATGTATTATGGACCTATTAGTGAAAGTTAGTGGTTAACATATATTGGTGAATACGTTGGTTTTGTTATATGTTATTTGTGTTGCATAACATGTTTTGATATAAATTGGGATAATTGTAATTTTTCATATAGTTCTAGTTATTGAAGAGATATATATTTTATCAGACTATTTGACGGAGATAAGAATTTTTTTTTATATAGAAATTTGTATGACAAATTTAAAGGGTCGATGGGGGAATGTGATGATTTAAAATATATATAGTTATTTTGGTGGGACATAATTTGTATAATCTCTAACCCGGTGTTAATGTACAGAATAAACGAGTGACGTTTTACGATAAAAACAATGACGTGGGAGTTAGATTGAACGTAGCGTACATTTGAAGATAAAGACAGACGACCTAAGAATTTGGTAGTGGAAAGACGTGTTTTAGACTAGGCTATATAAACTGTGATGTATTTGAATTCATCTTGTACATAAATTGCATTAAATATTGAGTTCTCATTTCTACTACAAGCCGGCAGTTTGTTCATTGATTATTATTGTATAATGTGATCTCCCTGAGAGTTGTTAACATAATATCTACAAAATAACGGTCACAGATAGTAAATAGTGTATTCAGTATCTGAATGTTAAAAAAAACATTTATACAAAATATCAAAGATACATTTTAAGTAATTAGTTCAATATTTGCACTTAAATGTGTGTGTTTTTCGGAAGATTACTCCAAATCTCGTAGCCATTTGAGATGTTTTTATTTCCGGCAATATAGGAAAGTGACGTAACATAAAGGATTCCGACTAGGAAAAATGAATATTGTCACGTGTTTTGAATCTATTGCCACATGTTTTGAATCTTTTCCCGGTTCTTATTTTTAACAAAATGGTTTAATATAGATTTATAGCGTCTATTTTTATTTATTTATTTCCCTTGTGATACGTCACTGCCGTAAGAGGCTATTCCAAATCTCGTTCCTTTGAGAAAAACCTCTTCACTTGGTCTTTAATGAGGCGTGACCTTTTCAAATGGAAGGGGTCACGTGTTTCCGGTTCTATTTTTAAATTGTTTATTATTTTAGGCATTTCCGTAAACAAAAAAAGCATGCGTTTGAAGGTGTTTGACAATTGAGTTCAACCTCGACGGCCAGTTCTAGTCTTTTAGAAATATACAAAGGCTACAATATTTGTTATGAGGAATCCGTTTTTAACATCAAAAGTGAGTAGGCGATAATTAAAGTGTTAGTTGCGTAAAGTTAAAGTTAGATTTGTTTATAAAATAAATTAGTCAACAGTTGCGTCCTTGGTTTAAAAAAAAACACAATTCGTAGAATCATAAAATATAAACGAAAATTCTTTTGCATCAAGCAATACGTTTGAGGTTATAAATAGGTGATTCTTCACGCTAGACATTCACAATCCATCGTTTTCTTTTGGCAACATCTTTTGGAAATGAAATAACATTTATTCTCTTACATCTTTTGGAACAACCAGTAAAGTAGCACACAGACATGCTTTTTTAATTAAATGATCGAATGAAACCGGAAATGTTTTTCTTGTCTACCTTTTAAGCATGCATAATTGTTAAGACTTGTCAATGAAAGAAAACAACAACTGCATATTTGGAAAGTGCAAAGATGTGGTTTTATAGAAGAATGCAGCGAGTGGCATGAGCAGAGAAAACATCTAATATGGAGGTGCTCAAAATGTCAAACGCTAATAGAGAATTAATTGTAAAGATCATGACAAGGAAATCAACGTTAGTAGGCCGCGTTAAGCCACATAATAATAAAAAAAATGAAAACAGTTGGAAATCTGGAGAGAAAGAGATACAGAGGAATACAGTGAAGGAATATACTATTTTATGATATAACAACAGAAATGTTAAAGTTTGACGGAATAAAAGATACGTGGAATGACTTGATCGCCTACGCCATCCGGCATGGCACCTTATGATGATGATATATGTATTTGTGCGCATTCAGTCGGATCTCTCTTCGTACGCATTATGCTAAATCTCTAAAATGTATCCCCCCTTTTCCCCATCTAATTGCGCACGTAATATATGGACGCCCCCTCTATTCCTTTCAATTTGATTGCAAGACAGAGCAGGTTTAAATATTTTTTATCCCGATCTGAAGCCACTTGTTCAAAAGCGCCTATGACCCTGCCTATATCCCTTTTCAATAAAAATCCGTCCACTGGTCTTTGTTTTACATATATTTTATTTGAGAAAAGCAGAGTAGCCTAAAGAATAGATTATGCTTGCTGAATACAGTTATTCTTGATATTTTACATTTCGTAAAAAAAAATATGAATTCTTATTAAACTATTTATAAATAGATTTACCCCGTAGTATTTAGATTCGAGGGTGTAAATACACTAGAGGGTGTTGCCTGAAGAAATACACAAAGAGCTTAAAATGGAAATAGCTTTAAAAAAAAATTACATCTGTAGGAAAAAAATCAAACTACGATTTAATTCTGATCTCACTTGTAAAGAAAATAAAGCCTTGCTCTGAAAGCAGCAAAATGTCTAAAGAACCGTTTCAATTAAAAAATGAAACTGCGCTAGTAAAATGACATTTTGCGAATATAAGTAATATGACTATGTATTTATGTACAGTGTGGGCCAAGGCCGGTAGTAAGTTTACACTTAGCAAGTATGTAAATAAAAATAAAAATCATAAGATAAGCTTACTTTTATGATCCAAACAAAATGGAAATTTGACTTGATTACATAAATTCCTTCTTTCAGCATATTTATAATATGTAATATTTTTTAATGGTAGGAATTAGGAACATATCAGTTTGGTTTGGATAATTAATTAGAAAAAAAAAATTACAATATTCATGACACATCCTACAATGGCAATATAATATATTGGGTTATATATATATTGTTTAAGCATCAACAAGTGGAAATCTCGTAACGAATAAGGAATAAAACTTCTGAGTTTATAAATACTGCAGTTAAAATAAAAGCACACTTCGGATACAGAAATGTGCTCACACATATAGCTGTTTAATCATATGTGTCTTTTTCCTACCTTGTGTCTAGGATGACTTAAATAAGTGACGAAATGGATTCGTACAATTCTGATTAAGCAAAGCATAGAATTTCAGATTATAACTAAGTAATTGACGTTTAAATTCAAACATATGCAATAAAACTAAAGCTAATCATGGAAAAAAGAATGAAACGTTTATAATCTAGATATGAATTCCAGTCAAAGCTACATTGTTATTATTTTGTCATGAATTTTTTTACATCTATTTTACAATGCATATCTACATTTAATTTTTAAAGACAGAATATAATAATGAACAAAACAGACCTTTTTTTTTATCAAAATACTAAGACTCAAAATAATATGTTTTTATTTGTACATTGACCATTTTTCTGGCCGGAATGAGATAGTCTCAATAACGGAGTGTCTATAAACAAGAGTATTCCATAACTACGAGTCTAAATTAATATATATTATGCTAGGGTAATACTTTACAACACATTATATCTTTAGAACTCTTACTACTTATTAGACTCTCTATTTAGGACTAAAGTCCAGATGCCACTAGACTTGGGGTCGGCAAATTTTTGATAACAGTGTGCCAATGTAGGATTTCTAATTCACTCGGTGTGCCAACAGCTTGATGGTCAATCTGTTCTAACACTCTTGTAGACGAGACTTAAATTGCCTTTTAAGGGGCACTTAAGCCATTAAATTACCATTAAATTACCTTATAATCCAAGTATGGCACGCGGGTTGTATGTTGCCGACCCTTTCACTGGACAATACACTTGCATTACTAATCACATTATGTTGCAGTAATTAATTTTTAAACAATGTTAAATAGTTGACTTTTCATCAGCCTAAAATGGTTAATTTTAAAATACAATCTTACTATACACTCACAAGAGTGGTAGTTAAAATATTTTGACGAAATATACCGTGTCAGACAGATATTTATAGTTATGACATAGTGTTATTTTCATTTTATGAATGCCAACATTCCAACATGCGGATAGTTTACAAACGTGACATGGATATTTTTAAAGCCAAATACAAAAGCCCAATTGTATTTTCTATCTATACACAAATAGGTCTAGATAGAGAAAAAACTATTAGAATTGTGACTTTGTGACTGGACCTTTCTTGCATATTATTTTCTATTTTAACCGCAATTTTGTTTTTTGAAGATAAGATTGATGTATATTTTATTAAACCAAAAAAGTTGACTTTATATTTCACAGCGATTAGTATTTCAGCTTATGTTGGCCATACTCAATGATTATGGCCTAAGGCTATGTGTAATTTACAAATGCCAACAACAACAATAACTTATACAGATCTAGTCTAGTCTAAACCTATTGAGCATTGTAAAATATAGAAATACTATAAAGATGTGAGTCTTAAACTGTTTTGAAACTGAGGACATTATTGTTATTAATAATGTGAAAAATCAAATCCAATTAAATATTGCCGAAGTTGTTCCCTGCTCTCACCTTTCTATTTTCAGTTTACTTGTATTTAATGTATATCTATTCTAACTAAAGAGAATTTCTACACTAATACCAAATAACAAATATACGGTTTATAATATACCTTAACTTTTGGCTTAGACCTATGCAGCGCGTATTGGCTAACGTACAAAAGTTTCAAATCCTGTTAAAGGCTAGGATTTCCCTGGGTCTGTAGTTTGTCCATGAGCTGACGGTTACTTGACATTTGTTGTGCATTGTGCTGGCTATATAATCGACCCTATAGATCCGTTTTGTCTAACGAGATGATCATTTAGTTATCAATCGCTTTATTGAATATATTAGATATTATTTTAAAATACAATAAAAAACTCATTTTTTTGTTATATTCTTAAAGGTCGACATCTGTATTAAGACATAACACTGGTGATTTTTATAATCCTGTTATAAGAAGTAGCATGCTCAGTGCGACCTTTCTTTCACTTTTCATATTGAGAAGTTGGGGAGAGCCAGAAAAAACAACAACACTAGTTGAAGAATAAGATCTTTAAACACGTCCTGAAATGACTCTTTTTTTTCAGAATATATCAATACTGAAAACAGTGTCCCGTGGTGATGTCGCCTCAAATTAAACGGAGCGAATGAATTCTTTTTGTTTCTATCCAAACTGGACACTGAGTTGCTATGTGAATAGCAATTTTGATGACACAGGCTCTGATGCTATGTGAATAGCAATGTCTTTGATGGCACATGCTCTGATGCTATGTGGATAGCAATATCTTTGATGACACAGGCTCTGATGCTATGTGGATAGCAACGTCTTTGATGACACATGCTCTGATGCTATGTGAATAGCAATGTCTTTGATGACACATGCTATGAAGCTATGTGGATAGCAATGTCTTTGATGACACTAGCTCTGATGCTATGTGGATAGCAATGTCTTTGATGACACATGCTCTGATGCTATGTGAATAGCAATGTCTTTGATGACACATGCTCTGACGCTATGTGAATAGCAATGTCTTTTATGACACATGCTCTGATGCTATGTGAATAGCAATGTCTTTGATGACACATGCTCTGATGCTATGTGAATAGCAATGTCTTTGATGACACATGCTCTGATGCTATGTGAATAGCAATGTCTTTGATGACACAGGCTCTGATGCTATGTTAATAGCAATGTCTTTGATGACACATGCTCTGATGCTATGTGGATAGCAATATCTTTGATGACACATGCTCTGATGCTATGTGAATAGCAATGTCTTTGATGACACATGCTCTGATGCTATGTGAATAGCAATGTCTTTGATGACACATGCTCTGATGCTATGTGAATAGCAATGTCTTTGATGACACGGGCTCTGGTGCTATGTGGATAGCAATATCTTTGATGGCACATGCTCTGATGATATGTGGATAGCAATATCTTTGATGACACTGGCTCTGATGCTATGTGGATAGGAATGTCTTTGATGACACAGTCTCTGATGCTCTGTGGACAAAGACTCAAAATATCAGACTTGACTAGAACCACACTTCTCGAGAGGATGCGAGCCGAGATTACTCTATTTGACTTCGGAAGAATTTTGATTGTGCTAAGTACGACTCTTTCAAGAGACCTGTGCCCCGCCCTTAGTCTAAATACTGGACTGCTATGTAGGTATCTCCGGAAACAGGGAAGCAAAGGTAATGGGCCTTTAGCCTTTGCTGTTTAGGCTCTGCTCGCTCCAATATTATGCTAGCTAGGTCTCAAGACGATGGACCTGTTACACACGACCGCCGTTATGAGGACATATGTGCACTGAATATCAGTTTTAGCCATCATTGATTGCTAGAGACTTTAGAACTACTTAAATACAATGAATCTTTTGCAACAAAATGTTTCGTAGAATCAACGCGTAAAAGTGCTAAAAAATTTTTTTTTGCTTTATGGTTTGTGTTAGGCTTCATAATGTGTGTTAGTAAGTTTTCGCTTCGATGATATCATTTCACCGTTGGTGACATCCATTCTCTATGCTTTTAGCATACATGTACTTTGTGTATATCCTGTGGGAGATTTTTCATCTTCTATCGGCCAGTCTGCTGAGCTAAATCCGTGAAAAGACATGCTATTTTTTTATCTGATTGTATTTGACAAACAAATCTTATCAATAAAACAAGTGTATTTTATTAAAATGTTGAGCCTTTGAAGTCGAATTCCTAAGAAGACGTTTTAGCGTTTTACGTGGTTTTTCTGATCTCAACTCCGGCCTTGAATCTAAATTCGATTGTAAACAAACAGTTCTATGTATATAGCATGTTGAAGTAGTTTTTATATTGTATATGAAAATTCGGGGAAAATTAATTCTAGCACTCTCTGCACCTAAACATATCTAAGGCACACAGAGGTGAAATCTAATTATTGTAAATAAGTCTTACTTTCCCTGGCTGAGAATCAAATTCTCATCTCGCACGTGTCTAAAATAAAAATTATTACATTTTATTTCCTGAAAATATTTTTGGAAAACTTTTAAGTTCTAACATTCTTTACAATAAAAAAAAAAGTAATTTTAATGAAAGTTTTTAAGGTAGCTTGCCTATTGCTATTACAATAAAAGAACAAAGAAGTCATCAGTGGGGAAAAGAACCAAGGTCATCTGCATGATAGTCCGGGAGCGCAAACCACTCGATAGGGAAAACACATGCAGTTAGCGAGATCGCAAAAGTAAAATATGAGACAGTAAGATCACGTGTCATTAAATTAACCAATGGGAGTCGGATTAGACACAAACATCGTACTTTATATATAAATATATCAGACTTTATTCTTAGGAAATCGAGGCATAGAAAGGATAAAATAAAAAGCTATAGAAGTGGCAGCTATATAGCCTAGTATTATTACCAGAATACTTGCACCTGTTAATCAAACTTGGTACTTTTCATCCGACTACTCATGCCATCTTACTAACACTACAGAGTTACTTATTATATTTTTTTTATCATTCATACGGAGTTGTGTTATCGCTGCACTATTTCAAATATTTTTCTTTTCAAAATATTATCCAAACAAAAAAGTACTTTTAAAAAAAATATTACGAATTTTTTTTCTAAATTGGTATTCAAGTGCTAGACTTTCTGAATAGCAAAATTTAACCAAGCACCTTAGCACTTGAAAAAAATAATTGTTACCCAAATATTAAACTGTGTACACACACCTAAACAAATGTTTATTTTCACTTCTACGGTTACGCAAAAAATAAAGACCAGGATCCCCCCCCCCCATTCCTCCTTTCCTGCATGAAAGAAAAAGTGAATAGAGAATATTATGTTTCTCAGCGAGAGATTTTATTGAAGCATTTCGCTCTATACAAAATTGAACTTTGTATTTTTGTATGGTGTAAGCTTACACAACTCTTAATTGAAAGGCTCGGTTTTAGGAAAAATCTCAGTGCAGTTAAATGTCGTGTTCTGGGAAAACTCTCAGTGCAGCAAATGTCATGTTCTGGGAAAACTCTCAGTGCAGCTAAATGTCAAGTTTTGGAAAATGCGCAGTGAATTAAATTAACCATGTTTGTGAAAACTACCTTGTAGCTAACGAGGTCTATGCACACTTTTTTAGAGACAGAAAATCGATCACGTGATGCTTTGTAAACTAAACAAAAATGGCTGATTTGACCTTGATCTTAATGGCACCTATGCTTATAAAAAATTTTTTTTTTCACAAATCCTTGAATATTGTGATATTGTAAATGATGCTCACGGTAGCAACAAATGATTATAGACACACAATTATTACAGGACAACACCTATTTGTTGATCTTTCAATGGAAATCGATGAAAAGATTTTAGATTGTTTACATGATAAGTTAGCGGTAGAATTTGCGCACCCAACAGCAGTGCAGTAAGCCATTGTTAATGTTTACAGGTGTATTTACTCAACATCACGTGACCGGTAAATCAATCTGCATAGATCTCATTAAGTTTTAAAGCAGCCTAGTGTAGCTATTTACCATTTTTGTGGAAAGTTTTGTGCAGATTCATCATGGTTTAATAACATTATTTTGCAGCTTATTATCATAGTTTATGGAAAGTTTTGTGCAGCTTATTATCATAGTTTAATATAATTTTGTGAAGCTAATTATCATCATGCTAATGAAATGCACCATGTAGTAAAGTATATTAGTTTGTATAAAATCGGTGGAGTTAATTATTATTTGAAATCTGAAAACTATTTTCGGGTAAAATCTGCCTATTTAGAAAGGTTACTAGAACTAATAAAGAACTACACTTACATTTTTGATTATCTTTGACAGGTGTTAACAATAATGTCAATCTGGTGGTTATGTACACATATTTTTGAGCAAGTAATTATTTCTATAGAGCGTTTGCAATGGGCGGAGCTTAAGTTTTTTAGTGACGTCATTTGTAAATAGAGGAACAAATATGGCATATAGTGAAGCTTTTTATCAGGCCAAATTCACATATGAATATTGGCTATCCTACTAAAAAATAAGGAGGTAAATAGTAGTACTGTAAATTAATTGATTAATGTGATTAGGCTAGGACCGGCTAGACCTATTTACACTTTCAATTTCACTTTATAGGCCTACACTTTTAATGTTTTGTAGGCTATGCTAATGGCTAAGTAGGGCAGCTACGATGCCAAGTAATAGTGTTGGTTAATAGGCTATCTAGTCAAGTCACTAATACGCTCACATCGTCTATGATCTATGTCTATGATAATAATAAAATAGCCTATTTTATTTAACAGACATAATACAGCTTAAATCTAAAAAAGACTTAAAACACAACACATCATTTTAAAAAAGCTCGAACCTATATGAAACTTTATTAATACAGCGGCCATTGTATTTGTACACCACTACACAAAGTAAACTAAAATCTTTGTGCTTTTTGTCACGTGATTGCAAACGCCCTATTGCATTTTAGCATTACTTATTTAAAAAAAACTTAGCGCCCTTCTTCGTATTTGGAAAGTTGAGATTTCAGAAATTTAAAATAATATAGTATTTGTTTAATAATGGAAACATGTTCATTTTGAACTGTTAGTGATCTTTAAATGTGCCAAGTTCAAACACACTGAGCACCACGTTACAGTTTATCTGGCAGGTAGCCAAGATTGTCTGGCACAGATCCAAAATTTGTTGTAAAAACCGTTGCTACCAATCAATACAAGTTGGACTCGAACGCTTTCTTTATAGACTAGGCTACTAAAATTGTATAAGTAAACCAAGACATATGGTTTACATCAATGCTCCATATAACGTGTTACATTATCACAAGTATCTTATATAAAATGTTACAGATGCTCCACCTGTAGCGAAGATTAAATCCTCCTACGTGTATCCTAGTTGTTTTTTTTTGTCTAGTCCCATATTGTGATTAGTATTTTAAATAAGGCTATGTTGTTAGTTATTAAAGATTTGATCAGTCAACCAAAAAGATTGTACAATTTTTATAATCTAGACAAGTAGCTTAAACTTGATATATTTTACTGTGATTCTGTATGGATGAAAGATATCTTGATAGAGCCTACATTAAGGTTGAATATAGCCTACATTAAGACTGAATAGAGCCTACATTAATGTTGAATATAGCCTACATTAAGACTGAATAGAGCCTACATTAAGGTTGAATATAGCCTACATTAAAACCGAATAGAGCCGACATAAAGGTTGAATATAGCCTACATTATAACTGAATAGAGCCTACATTAAGATTTATATATTCTATCAGAGATGCCCAAACTTGATGGTTTTGTGGCCCGATAGTTTCTCTACTTCTATTACGTGACCAACGAATATTTTAATGGCGATCTGAGTAACGTATTGTTAAATTGTAGCTTTCACTCCAATTCTTTTGGCGGTTGACTAGGGTTTGATTTTTAAAAGCCAGCGGGAACTTACTTCGTTCTGAGAGTGATAAACAGTCTGCAGCAGTTTTCCAAGTTTGGTTAACCTGTCCTGATACCATTCAAATGTTCTCAACAATAATAGTAATTCAAAAACCAACTCCTTGACTGTTTAATAAATGAAGATACTTTATTATAACTTGCAAATCAAACGATGTTAGTGAAGAATTACAAATGGCGATAATCGGTGTTCAAGCGTAGCGTCCATCTGTCAGAATCTACATAGCGGGAAGAGGAAGAATATTCTGCGTCTCTATCTTATATAGTACCGCAAAGTGACGTCAGAGGCTAATTGCACATTCCTCCGCGTTCGCGTCTGGTCCAACTGGTTTACACTGGTCTTAAGAGTGGGGCGTTTATTGCCTAATTAAATTTAAGTCAACGAAGAAAAATAAATAGTCGTGTCCCGACAATTAAAGTATTTTAAAAGATAAACTCTGTCGAGGGATTAATAAAAGGGTGTTTTAAACTATGTATGCACTGTAACCTAACAGTATACATTCAAGGAATCGGAAATATAGGAATATAACACAATTTTCAAATTATATATATAATTAAGCATTTAAAAATAAAAATATATTTGAAACAAGTAATACGACATAAAAATTCGTAGAAAATATCGAAAATGTGGGCCTATCGTTACAGGTCAATTGCTAGTAGATCACCATATGACCAAAGTTTGATATTTTATCCATTTATCGACACGGGTGTTTTGTTGGCATCCCGGTAGTCTACCTAGTCGAAGCTCGGCGTTTGAGTAACGCTGGTGTACATCAAACAATTTCACACACACACACATACACACACACACACACATACCCACACAAACACACACACACACACACACGCACACACACACACAGGAGAGACATTATTGTATTGTTTTATAAACCAATTAAAGATCTAGCGATACAATCGATTAGTTGCAATCCAACACACTCCGACCGTCTAACAGTATCAGTATCAGTATACCATAGACAGTACATAGCCTACGATTGCCTAAACCATAGGTTCTCAACCTTTTTCGGCTCACTGCCCCCAACCCCCAATTTTTTCTTTAGCACCCACTCCCCCCACCCCTCTGGAAGTTAAAGAGTCAATATAGTTTCCGAAATTTACAGACAATAACCAAGACTTTTAGGGAAAGGTCTATAAGCTGCGTGAAGTAAAATGTAAGAAGGGTGTTAAAAGACTCTTAGTAACTAAATGTTGTCACACAAAAGACAGCCAATATATATGGCTGGAACAGACTACTTTTTAACTACAACATCAATCCACTATACGTCTTAAACAAACGAAGTCCAAAACACATTAAACTACATCTCAGTTAAACTGAGATCAAAATATCATTAATATTAACAGATGTAAAGGCGGCAGGGATAGAACTCGCGACGTATTGGTTGACAGTCCGGTGAATCATCCACAGGACCATCCAGCCGCACTGACTATACTTATCTAATACTGACCCCTACTTCTTCAAAAACTCATTGCGATTCATATTTCTTATTAGTATAATAATATTATGTAGACCTAGTGTTGGGGATATCAGATGTTTAGCAGCACTTGCGTTAACGTCACATTTCATCCAAAAACCAATCGATTCAGATAGCTGAAGTGTTCAAATTATATCAGGTTTTTGTACCGCCCACTTGCACTTCACCGTCCCCCCCCCAATTGCCACCGGGAACGTTAGCGCCCCCGTAAAGCTTCTCCCCGCCCCCGGGAGGGGGGGGGCGATAACGCCCCCGTTGAGATCCTAAGACCTAAAAGAAATTAAATCTATGTTCAAGGTCATTACATTGTAGAATGCACACCCACTGGATCACGATAGAAAAACAACAACATTGAAGGCTAACTTTTTGTTTAAAGTATAATCTGATCTACTTTAGCGACACCAGGCTGTTCCCCCCCCCGCCCTCTTTACATACACCCACACAATCTGGGGGCTCGGCTTTGTCTAGCAGTCCGTGAAGATTTCTTTTTTCACAACGTGACCCTTAGACTATTGAAGCGTGTTGAATGTACTGCCAGTGGTTCTAAACTTTTCTCAATGCCATTCCCAGATATTCTTTACGCAATTGCTGGAAAAAAAAGTTTGTCGATAAACAATATTATTTCCTTTGAAATTATTTTGTACCAAAAAAAAAATTAAAAAAATGCGAGAATAAATAAGACACGAGTAATAGTGGATAACTGCATTCACTTGAAAACTTTTTCACTCATATTTTGATGACAAAAAAATAAAAGGCATTACATAGTTTATGGATTATTATAAACAGTGCTTTTTTGTAAAAAAATAGGTGCCGGTACTCAGTGATGGATTGCCTAACTTTTAAGGCAGTTTCGCATTTTATATTTTAATTCTTATTGCACGCAATTTTAAAATAATTCAATTTTAGCAAATTAATAATATAATAAATTAATAATAAACGTTAAAATACAAGAAAAGTAATAATTTTTTCCCCACATTGAAAAAGGTGCCGGTACGCCGTACCGGTGCGTACCGTCACAAAAAAAGCACTGATTACGAATAAGAAAGTCCTTTACACAGTTTACGAAATAACTTAATAGATGTGCAAGTGTCTTTTTGTCCTTTCGCCTTTTTTGTTTAGTTTTTATGTTTGTTTACATGCTGTGGTTTCTTTTACTAATAATAAAACAGTTAGACTATAGTTGACATTCTTCTTCAGTGTATTATTATTCTTTGTTCTGAATACAGAATTGATTTGTTTGCTTTCGTTGATTTTGCACAACGTAGTGATAATGCCTAAAAAATTAAGTTCTACATTAAATATAGTACGCAGTAATTTATTACAATACTAAAAGGACATAGAAACATATTTTTCCTTTTTCCAGACTAGACTAGAACTCCATTTCTTAGAGAGAGAATGCTAGCTAAGATTAGTCTTATTGGGTATGGAGAACGAAAACCGAGGTATCATGCACTTGCAAAACTTTCCCAATAATGGTCGGCGAAAACGGTTGCCGTCCATATCCACTCTAAGATCATGCAAGGCGTGGCAATCCGCAAGCACGTGCTTGTCCGCCTCGTCCGACTCTCTGCAGTTTCAACACCGCGGACCATGCCCAGTTCGAAACTGTGCTATTGTAGAAGATTCCCTTATGCAGAGCTTCCACCAAGAGTCAGCTTGATTCGATCGTTCCAGATGCTGCCACCCGCCTCGTCCCTTGTCAGCGTTGACCAACTATCGTACCCATTCACGGATCAATCGGCATGCACTCTCGATTGAGCAGGGCTGATTCAGTTCTGCTGCCTACTTGGCTAAGGGATCCGCTATCTCATTTTCAGGGACCCCTGAATGACCCGGTCACCCTCCAGTGGATTCCCCAGGCGGTCGATGGCCTGGATTATTGTAAGCGCATCAGTGAAGATGACTTTGTCGGATACCACTTCCTACCCATCCTCAAACCTTTTCCCGATTGCCTCGAATGCATGACTTGTGGCTTCCATCTCTGCTTCGTAGCTGTAGAATGCACCACAAGGCCCCGACTCTTCTCTGAATATAGAAATGACTTATTTGCTTTCGTTAATTATCCGCACAGTAGTAATAATACATAAAACATTAAGTACTAAATTAAAAATACTACACAGTAATCTAATATACTACTAAAAAGACAGGAAAATATCTTTCTTCTTCCATAACTATGCAAATAGAAGTTCTTTTAAATTCCCTTTCTTTCTCAGTGGCATCGGAACATGAAATGGTTACGTTAACAAAGCATGAAAATCAACACCTGAACACCAATTTAAATGTTGACTATATTTTGAAAAAAAACAAACACAACAATCTATTGATCATTCTTGCTTTAGTTAACTTAACTCTGCGTTGAGCTGGCTACATTGTACCTTATCATTTATCTTGGTCACTGAAACTAATGAACTCCAATTTATTCTCATTTTAAACATTTAAGCCAAAAGGTGTTTTGACGAGTAAGTGAATGCTTAATTCCGGAATGTGACATAATTATGTCACATTATGACTTGCAGCTCGTGACAGAGATTTGGACAAAAAGGTGCAGCACTATTATAATATTAATCGCCTGTTGTTGGCCATTTAATCGGCTGTTGTTGGCCATTTAATAGGCTGTTGTTGGCCATTTAATCTCGGCTGTTGTTGGCCATTTAATCGGCTGTTGTTGGCCTTTTAATCGGCTGTTGTTGGCCATTTAATCGGCTGTTGTTGGCCATTTAATCAGCTCTTGTTGGCCATTTGAATCTACAGGGGTTCGGACCCATTATTATACTGTGATTGAACTGACGTCAAATAATATGACTTTATGAATGAGTTCGTGGTTCTAACAAATGCAAGCTTGAAGCACTTACTATACTTGGCACTATGCGACAACAGACTCTGATTCTATAATTCAATGCAGATTATTGCTTAATATGTAATATTATGAGCTTTTTTGACATAAAACTCCATTTCATATAATGGCTAATGACGTGTGTATATATATTGAACAATATAATCCAAAATACAAGAGTAGTGAAAATACATGGACATAAGTGTGGGCCCAGAGATAGAGAGAGAGAGAGAGAGTACGCTCTCTCCAAGCAATCTATGTCGGACTGACCATAAAACAAAAATCTAACTAACAGTGACATTAATATCATAAAACATACGCGAGTCTTTATTGACAATTCTAATGATTAAATCATTACATTAGTCTAAACTTTTTGATTGGCATGAGTGAGATCGAGTGTACACGTTGGAAGAGAAGGGGGGGGGGATTGTTACCTCACGACGAGAGAGAACGCTGGGAAAGAGGTGTGTGTTCGTGGTGGGAGGGAGGAGACGGCCCAACATCTACAAAGAGTTCTGTCGGCCGCTGACCGTGGATTATATTTTCAATAAGGCCTACTTGCCAATTCTTGTGATGTATAACAAATGGAGGCGATGATGGGAGGGGTGGAGTGGAGAAGGGTGGAAGGTCGTTCTTCGAAACGCTCGTGCTACGCATGCGGAGGCTGCTTATCACGTGGACGGCTCATCCTTGACCATACGCGTACACCAAGAAATAACTGCGAGCATGACTAAGTAGACCTATAATACTAAATGGAGGCGAACGCCTGTATAAATGTGAATAAAATGTCATGCGTCAAAAAGCATCAATTTAAACATACAAAATGAATATAGAGATATAGATCTAATAAGTGATTGTTACATAGAAACACAAACACATACATTCCATTACTCTAGCAATTCTTAAGTGACCGCACTTATTATAGTGTACAGATAGATCACATTTGGAGTCCGATACTACCTATCTTATCTTGACCAAGCCGAAACGTGGTGATTTCTTATAATATCTTATTTAATTAAAGTGTCCCAACGTTCTCAGGTGCAAAATATGTAAACTAATGGACATCTATTTATGTAAATTGTATACAGTGCTTCGAAAAAACAAATGTACCTTTTTATTACAAATTGTTTTGTTCTATGTGTAAAGAGATTTACTCTAGAATCTAAAGAGTTTTTTGGCCTGTTAATCCGTTTTATGGAATTTAAATTAAAACTGTCTACTTACAAATACATTTTGAAAGAAAAAAAGTAAGATAAACCGTCTATATAATATTATAATGCTCTTGCCTTTCAATACAGGAAAAAAAAGAAAACTGTTTGCAAAAAAGCACTTGGATAGAATTGAGTTTTATATTTACACATTTGTGAAATAGAATACTTAGTGTAGTTTCAAGTGTACACGGAGACCTAATAGAATCCTTCGTAGGGTGCATACACACACACAGAGCCAGCAATAGAAGTTATTTGTTTATTTTATTATATACACAAATAGATCTTAACAGGATAGGTCGTTTGGATCTCAATGAACTATAGAGTGTCAGAATCGTGAACACATCGAGAGAAAAATGAAAAGAAATTAGTTTCAATAAACATTACAACTATAAAGAAAAATGGTGTCAAGAATGTACACAAAATTTGTTTTAGTCCGGAAATGCAATCTTGAACAGTTTAAAAAATGCCTTTCTTTTTTTTTCCAGTAATATTGTGTAGGCTATGTACAGGTATTATTTACTTTACAAACATACACATTTTCGGGATTAGCAATAGCCTATCAATAAATAGACAAAAAAAAAGATGTTAAACAACATAAATATTAGGATATTTAGAAAGCATATACATTAATTTTATTAATCAAGATTATAAAAAAATATGACTTGTTTTCATTCCATTTATTTTAATCACAATCAGTAGTAAATGTATGTATGTCTACATTAGTTCAAACAATGTTTTGGCCCTCAGTGTAGCGGTGCAGTTTAAGCAGTGTCTTGGTAGGCTACACACTGGATTTGGTTGGAGATTGTGAGAACACTATTGTTTGCCATTATATTCTGACTGTACCTCCTCTTGTGCTTCATCTACAGGTTTTATCTCACGGTTTTGTTTACCGAAACAAAAAGCAAGGAAGAGTTGCACCAAAAACTGCACAACTTCCACCAAGCTTATTACAGAGAGTCCAATCCACAATCCAATACATCCACCAAGATTACTGAGAAATTCTGTAAGCTGAAAGAGAGTTTCTTTGTTGATTAATTCCTTAAGTACGCATCATGTTTTTATTTATGTTTTTATAAGCTAAGCAGAATAGCATTAAGTCTAGCTGTACCATCTTGCAACAATTTTACAAGATCAACCTTTTGTTAGATTTTTGTTATATTTTAGATTAGTCTATATCATTGTTTGGCTAAAGTATATAATTTAAATATAAATATAACTATATTATATAATGTAATAAAAAAGTAAAGTATACTGTCGGACCAAATTGATTCTTAGGGCCGGTGACGCAGCGTTCACCAGTTTCTCTGACCACGGCATATTAGAAGATTGTGTGGCCAGCACTATGCACAGCCGCCTTTACTTTATTATAATTTTTGTTGTTGTTTAATAAAGGCTATTGATCAATTACTTATCGATGCATACAACTTACTGATATATCAGGTTCATCTTTATAGATATCCACATACATAGACTCATAGTAGATTTGAATGGAAACAAAGTTTTCTCTGTAATTAAAAATATAATGTTCGAATCTGTAAAGGAAATTAATTACTGAAATCTTCTCCATATATAGCTACGCCATTATCTAGTGTTAACTATAATGTTATAAATCACAACAGAGCAACTTAAAAAATATATATTTATAATTTATTCTACAATGAATTAAAAACATATAGGAGAGTGCGTAATCAATGACCTGGAAGTATTCTACGATTTACCGGGAAATTTAGGCGCAATAATCCATTGTGAGTGCTCAGGGCATTACGTTTGTTAAAATAACAAAATACTAATTTATTCAAATGATGTGGCTTAGGTAGTAGTACCACAGATAGTAGCAAGCTCAGAATTCTTCTAAGTTAGTTTCCTGTTGAGTTCTATGCTTTTTTGGGGTTTAGCATTAGAACTTTCAAACATAACGTTAGAAGTTTTATGTGAACTCATTGTAAAATTCCTAAAGCGCTTTGGAATGGTCTAATTCCGTATACTGGTCCATAAAAGAGTGTGTTTTTTTTTGTCCCTATCATCCCGTGCTCGGAGTTGGTAAGTTAATTCGCCTGTGTCTTTGTTTGCTGTAGTAATTTGTTATCTTATACTTACCTCACTTCTCGTTCAGATTGACTTCGCAGACGTTGACATCTTTCAGGGGGAAATCCAGTTTTACTGCACAGGCTCTCTACCAATATTTTCTTTGAAAATGTGTTTACATAGTATAAATATAATATAATAGATTGTAAAGAATCTATCTATCTGTTTATCTATCTATTTATCTATATCTATCTATTTATCTATCTTCTATCTACTTAATTGTATAACATTAAGTCGCTTACATTTTATACAATAAAACAATGTATTAAATGCAAATATCTTTTTTGTGCTAACTCAACAAAGCTGCATCCATATATAATGGTCACACACACACCGGGTAAATACATACATGTATAATATTAACATATAAAACATAAAATACTATTATATATCTGAGCAAGTCGTATTGTATTTAATATTAAGTGTCAATGATTATACTTCTTCTAAATGAAATAGAACATTTACACTTTACAACTTTCCATGTCTAGATACTTTTGAAAAAATGGTATACTAACTATACATTATCTAAATAATAAAGCTACTCTAGACGGCGTTCGGTTACTAAAAATTGTGAATGTGAAATAATTATAATAAAATATAATGCTTACACATTTAAGCAAATTAATCTTCTAAAATGTGTGACGAATGATACATGTAAGGATGCCTTTACATTTTATTTAATACAAAAAATTGATGGCGGCATGTTGGTCTAACGGCAAGGTGCTAAGATTGCCAAAGGTGCAAAACCAGGCACAGACTAGGATTTTTTTCCCGTGACACTACCCTTGTAAACGTAATATACGCTCCCATTAAATGTACACAGGTGGACTAAACGCAAGAGGGAATCCCCTGTTGCGCGTTCTAGATTTCATTGCTATGGCGAGAGTCACCGAGACTAGATGGGGAGAAAGTAGGCCCTAATATTCGCAACAGCCCGTCTCGCCAAGGTCGGTGACTGGATGCCCAGGTCTCTTTTCTGGAATGAGTGATACCGGGGGACATTGCTGGTATACGAGAAAAACCACCACGTTAATGATCCGGTGGAAATCCACATGTGGAAAAAAGCAGAGTTGTGCATGCGACTGCGGAGACCATACCCTTTGCTACCCAGCACGCCCTATTGGCGTGCAGCGGGGAGGCTAGTCTCGGACAGGATCTTGATGTGCCCCCACTGATCCATCCCGTTACACGTTACGTCATGGACATGAGAGCCGCTGGCTTTGTCCTGGTTACAACCTAGAATCGGCTACAAAAACATGAGAACTGCTTCCCTGGCCTTACGGCTCAAATGGGTCTTACATGAGTCTCTTTATTTTTTTTTACGTTAACCGCGAATTGAAGTTACTTTCTCAAGTGCCCATAACGTTGAACGTATTGGTTTTTATTGCAAAGAAATGGTCGGTATACTTTTTTTTAGAGTATAATATGCAATAGATAAATGACATTAATTAACTATTAGCGTCACTCAACAACAAGTGTGCTTCTTATACTTTATAATCTAAAAATCAATAGCTTAATTCTAAATATTAGAGCTTAATGGCCACAGTGTATAGTGAATAATTTAGACTAAATATATTGTTACCCCTCTCGTTGAAGTAGGCCACAGTGATGAAGAGATTGTCTTTAGATATGTATTAGTTCTGTAAAATATAAAGATCGTACTTATTATTTCTAAAATCATCATTGTGTTATACTTAGGGTCGTCCAAATACTTCTAGAAATCATTCAAGCCAATAAAAAAAGAATTTAAAGCTTAATAATGAACAAAATATGAGTATAAGATCGCTGATATTTACAACAATTAAATGAGGGTTTCACAATAACCCCATTTTATTGAGACTCAATATGCAAGTACTGTTATTAAGCTAACGTTTTCTATTATTAAAATCTACAGAAAATACCTACAGATTCGATCATTTGAGTGTCAGTGACGTCGTCTTAATGAAATACATAGTATTTTTACCTTTGCCCCATAATCTTTAACTAGTGCTATATAATAAATAGATAGAACACCAAACGTCACATTTATTATTGTTGAAATCACTGATCTAAAAAAACAAAAACAAATTGTATAGACACGGAAACAATATTCTTAATATAAAGCGTACCCCCACCCTGGTTATTATATGTTAACCTCGATCTATAACATTATATTTCCTTAACACTGACCTACATTTGAAGCGCTATTATTCCCTTTTTCTTATCAGTTTTATTTCTAATTAATGGTGGTATTTTCCAATAACTCGATTATTTGGATCAGTGAACTACAATGGTAGTTTCCACTTACTTCAATGTGTACAAACAAATTTATTAGCAAGGTTCCATCGATTCTTTTTATCGATTCATTTTATCGATTCATTATATCGATTCATTTGATCGATTCATTTTATAGATCAGTGATAAAAACAGACGCATCTTCACTTTTGATGGGGCATATATTGTTTAGTACTAATAGACTATAGATAGATGAGCTCTATACCAAAAGTCTATGGATAAGATCATTTGCATTCGGTTCCTAAAAAAAAACTACTGCGAAAAAAATGGATGTGCTGGATTATACATAGAGTGGCTAAATGAAAACCAACTGAAAAGAGGCATAGGTACTAAGAGAATATATTATATGATTACTTCACAGCCGAAAGAGAAGCAACAAAGGCAACAGTCAATATTTTCTCAAACTTCATACAAAACAGCACTACATTCATATACAACGACGCTAAAATAGTTGTACAGACACCCCAGCAACCCATAAACACACAACTAATTCCACTTCAGAACAAACTTCGCAAACCAAGTCAAAACACTTAACAAAACAATATTATGATATCACAGCATAAGACAATGATAAGGAATGAGATCAGTCAGAATGAAATCTGTCATCAAAAAAACAACAGACGAAAAAAAAAATATTACTACACCGTAAATGGACACATGCCCACCCTGAACAGTCGATATTAATTGGCTAAAACTGGACTAAACAGACTAAGACCGTACTAAGACGATACATGTACCGAAGTCTAGGTACTGGAACCAGTGAAGATGGGATGTCTTCTCTGAACACAGAACATATTCTGCTCCAAGCCCGCTCCCTTTTATGAAACAGTTTGTGGCAGGTTCTGGCCACAGAAGACCCCCACCAGCACATAACGCTAAGGGAAAGAGACAAAGCTGGAAACTACTGTGTAATTCACTAAAGATATAGGCCTAGTTTTTTAAACCCTTACATTTACCAATATTTTGAGTGGCACGAAGAAGAACAAATCTGTTCTTTTTTTTTATTATTATGGTAAAACAAAAACCCCACAACATTTCGGTTACTTAGATAGCGCAATTTCTTGCATTAAAACTACAATTTGGTGATTAAGCTCGGATATGCTAAATTTCTTGCATTAAAACTACAATTTGGTGATTAAGCTCGGATATGCTAATAAGTTTTTCATGTATTACACTGACCTATATCATACATTTTCCATACATATCCTGACTTTTTCTAACCAACGATGCGTAGCTAATCCACTATCGGATCCTGTAGCTCTAATATCCACAATACCATGATAATATCTACGCATTTCATATTAATATTTTTAATAATAATATTGTTAACAGTCAAGAAAGAATAGAAATTTAAAAGCAAACTACTTGTCTATGTAATGAATGAAAGTTTATTAGCATAACTCATGTGTAATACATTGGTTGAGAACCTGCCTGTTAAATTATGTTTGTTTACCTGCAAGGTCTGACACAGTTGCAGTCAATATCCTCATTGTAGACGTCAATTGAACATTGGTATGCTGAAGAGAAATACAATATACACAGTTTATTATTTCATGTTAAACTTAATCGTCTATACATTTATCTAGACCTAACTCTACGCTTTTACATAGAATTTTAAAAAAAACACGTTTATAATGATTATACATACAGTTGTTGTATTTTTTTTATTATATTTACATTCATATCTTTTGAAAAAAACATATCATTGCTTTAACTCATATCCGAAAATTAAATCTAGCATTACATTTGTATACGTCTTATGAATGCTGCTACGTTTTCAAGAACAATTTCAATCTAACAAACGTAATGTAATAACAACAAGTACCCAAAACATAATTAAGTATAACAAGTTCACCAGACAGAAAATAGAAATTAAATACACATTTATATCTGTTGTTTAATAGCTACTTTTGCATACAATATTTTCAAAGGCATTCTTTTAGTGAATACTTGGCAAAACCTATGGCTAGAATCCGAAGTTCAAAACAGTTATATGTGAGGACAGATGACATATATCGTAAAGAACTGTTTCTTTTAAAAAGAAGGTATATGCATTAGTAACATTGTCATTGTTTATTTTATATTATAAATACGATATTATATTAGTCAAATTATGTGTGTAATTTTAGTCATTTTAAATCGCTATTTATACAATATATTAAATATAAGAAGTTAATATAAATGCTTACTGCTTAAGTTGTCTACACATAGACTTGAATTATTGTATGCCTCTTCTTCATGTACAATGTACTCATCATAGAATGAATCCTTACACATACATTTTGTGTAGATATGTTTACTATAACATACTTTCAAGCAAAACTGAAAATAATTATTGTAAATTACATTATGAGGTGGTGTATTTTATTTTTGCATTTTATTTTTAAAGCCAAAGCTAATTAAAGATAAAACTGTATACATATTAAAGTGGTGACAATGATTAAAATAAAACTGCAGAAATAAAAGGTGAACAAGTGTCATAGAAAGTTACCTAGGTGTGAAATTGATAAACAACATTGGCAGCTTTTTTTACATAATAAAAATGTATACAGTGGTCTTTGAAGTCTATACAGTTAAATCTCTGTTACGCTTACATAGTGGCATTGTCCAGTTCAAGAACTGGGTAACAAGTCAAGTTAGATAGTAAGAAGTAGTATTTTAGAATTAATATATAAAATATATAATTATAGTTTAGGCATTTAGCTAATAAAATAAAAATTAGGTCTACTGTGTTATCTCGAATATAATATAATATAGTATCCTCATCGCCCAACTATAATTCACAAAAATTATATAGGATAGCAATCGTTCTTATAAAAGTTATATTAGGTAGTGTATTATATTATGCTACGAAGCATCTGTCTATTTTTAAACTTGTAGTTTAATGTCTAGTAGCTACATAATATAGATATATGGCTATTAAATAAAAACAGCGACAAACTACAAACTTTTGGTTTTAAGTGTAGGAAATATAGATCTCTAGGCTGGTATGAACTGGGCAATTACATAATATGTGCATATTATGTATAATATCGGGGTGACCGATGTGAGATCGGTCTTTATAGGCTGAAGTTAATAATAGAAATGGCAAACGTTATCATAATAATATTGTTAGAATAGGCCTATAAGATATATTTATTTAATATCAAAGATCTCTTAAACAATAGTGAAATTGTAAATAATAAGATACATGTATATGCGTTACTATTTACGGGGGAGGGGGGCATATTAAATCAGGTGTAGGCCTACACATGTATTTTGTAGTCATCTCTTCTTTTCCATTTCAATATTTTTGCATAATATATTGTAGCCTAATGTACTTTAAGGGTTTAAAAAAAAACAAACAAAACAATTACTTAGTGATATCATTTAATAAATGCCGGTTGATGAGCTGTTGGATAAAGGTCCATTAAAAATAAGCCGCACACACATGTGATGCATTTTCTTCTTCAGTAGCACGAAGGTTGAACTCTTGTTGCAATTCTCTCATCATCATGAAAGCCTGTGCAAAAGGGTTTCTTGATCTAATGATTTGTTCCAATAAATTAATTAGAGATTGACTGATTTCATAATTTAGTGGATGTTTCAGGCGCTCGGTGACGGCGTCATCGGAATCTAAGAAGTAGGCTACATCTGTCGATATTGTGGACTTTCAAATTCACCCTAAATATTTTGTGTCCGATGTAATGCCATATTCATCTTATGGTAGACTTGTCTTGCTGCAATGAAGCTGTACATTCCGTGACTATTGATTGTCCGATCGTCATCTACGTCAAACGAAGCCAGTGCGAAACATGAATTTAAGTTACTGATCCTCTTCTGGAATTCTTCTGCGAGCAAATAACGTTTAAAAAAGAGGCAGGCCAACTCATTTGAAAACACTGATGGCTCTATGTTTACTCGACAATGTAAACAACCGTCATCAAAGAAGTCGCGGTTGATTCTGTTCAACACCCTTTCTTCGGTAAAATGAACAACTTGACAGTGAATACATGCTATATTGAAAGGCCCCAAACTTGTGTAGGTAACGTAGGAGATGGTTGAGCACTTGTAGGTTGGCAATATATTTTGTTTCATAAATAATTGTCGCCTTACATTACGGCGACAATTCTCTTCCAATCGTTGTTCACGTTGATCAATGGTCTCTATCGATTGTCTTTGACTGGCTTTCTGTCGCTTGAGTTCCAACCTTTCTTTTCGTTTATCTAGCGTTTCATTTTTTAATTGCTCTGCCTTGCGACGTCTCAGATTGACTAATCATCTTTCCCTTACATCTGCAGTTTCATTATCTAGTTTTTTTCCCACGCTCTCTTTAGTCATGCAATCGTATTTTTCGTTCATCTGCAGTTTCCTCATCTAGTTGTTTCGTCCTCCGCTTTCCTTTTTCTTCCATCGTCTTTCTCGTTATTTTGCAGTTTATTCGTCTAGTTGTTTTGTCCTACGCTTTCTTTGATAATCCAATTTCGTTTCTGTCTCATCTATTGTTTCCTTTTCTAGTAGCTGTAATCTACACATTTGTTTATTTTTTAATTGTTGATTGCATGTTTCTGCTACTTCTGTTTTAATAAATTCTGAAATTATTCCCTCGCAACTTAGTTTGGCTGCTCTGTTTGTCTACATATTTGTATCCAATGATTCATTGATCTGTGAAGTCATGCAAGAAATACTTTTTTTTTTAAATAGTGTCTTCTTCTGCACTCTCAAGTTTAAAATATGATACTTTTTTTTCGTCCGCCAGGCATTTTCCTGAAGTTGTAAATGTCATAACTTTTAAGACTGTATACTTTACTTATCATATCAATTATGCAAATAATATAAATTTTAATTTATTCCACAGCTTTAATATCAACCAAATTGTTAAATGTATTGGAAAGGGCTAAATTAACTTGGACTCTTTCAAACATATAAACTATCAAACACATCTTACCCCATCTAATTATTTACACTATAATCAACCATTCAAAAGAAATTTCTTTTAAACACAAATTAAATACTACTTAAAACGATATAAAAATATATTGGTAATAACTTTAAGATCTTACCCATCTCAGAAACATAAACTATCAAGTGTATCCATGAATACAAATGATAATATCTGTGTAGAAGAATGCTTTTCTTTTTTTTTTATTGATGACACAATGTCATGCTAATTATATTTAATTGCGCGGCGAAAATGGTAACAATTTTAATGCTTTAAAACGGGACTTACCGTAACGCCGATAAAAAATGAAAGTCGTCTTGACTATGACGTCAAAAGAGTTGTATTGAACGCGATCGCGCTAGATGGGGAATCCAACGACATGCTTTTTTTTTCTTTTAACCCAATTTAAGAGCTATTGTTAGAAATGGTCAGTGGTTTTTCGGAAAATTGAGGGTCAAGCAGAGGTTCAAAAGAAATGAGATTGATCAAAAACGCATTTTCTCACCTTGTACAAAGTCTCAAAGCCCGGACGAGCCGAAGCTCTTAAGCCGGGGCGTAACGCTTTAGAAGTGGGTTATTTAAAACCCTGTCCGGGATCCAGCCACCCCACGGCACGCCGAAGGCGTGGCGTGCCATGTAAAAGGGAAGGATTCCGCAGGCCAGCGACCGTTCACTGCGGTTCCCTTAAGGATCATTATCGTGGTGGCTCTCTCGTATATCTGCATTATCACCCGGTAGCACAAATCCTGTACTATAGGCACAGGCATCCAGGCACCGGGTGGGTCGTGAGACGGGGTTGCAGCATCCATTGCTTCCTCCCCACCGAGACCCGGTGGCCTCTCGGCAGTGCAATGGATCTCGGACATGCTGCGGGGGCTGTCCCCCATGCGTTAGCCCGCCGGTGTTTCAAAGAAATTACTGGCGGTTTACACACTACGCCGCTTTGAGGCCCATGGGTACAGTAGTGTATTTTCTCACCAGAATACATCAATAGGACAGTTTTCGCAAAAATCGTTGGGCCCGTTTTCGAGAACGTTGACACAAACACACAAACAAACAAACAAACAAACCCACAAATATACCCCCAATTTTTTCTCGCTTAATATTATTAGATATATACAATATGTATTCCTCTTAAACAACGTTGCTTTCTTTCATAAAACGTAAACCTTAAAACGATGTTACACACTACATAAAAATAAAATGTAGGCCGATAATTATTTTGTATCCTGTGCAATAATAAAAAGGCTAATTTTTATTTTTATTTTAGGAAATGTATAAGTAACATAAATGAATATATAAAATTAATATATACATTTAAAATACTCACGTAATATTCATAAGTATAATTATATTTCTTGAAGTATTCATCGTTCGCATCATCATAACATTCACCATATGGTGCTTGCAAATGACTTGATTGAAACTGAGTTTACAAAAACATTTTAAAACACGACTTAAATATTAAGTTTAAAGAGCGCAATATAACATACTAAGAATACATACATTCTCATAAATTTGTAAATATTTCTAAAAAAAAAAATATTAATGCTAATAATGTATGTTCTATTTTATGATAACAATAATAATTGTAGCCTTTAATATTTTTATTTCAAGAGACACATTACAAATTTCTAAAACCATACTACTTAAAAATTTTATTTTAGTTATAGCTCTAAAACTAACATTTAATCATGTAGAAGTCATACTAAACGAAATCCAACGGAAGAAGTGTATTGGTATCATTATATAAAAAGGTCAACGATTCCACAAAATAATAGCCGCATTTATTCTGCTCAAGAACATAAACATATTAGCATCTCTTTAGGACCTTATACTCTAACATCTTACTATTAAGCTTTAACATGAAGTCATTCCCACTGAAACGAGCAGAGAAGTGGAGGACGAAAAACCATACGGAATACTCAAACCATCAACATCAGCTGTTGCATAAGAGTTATCAGAAAATGCTAGCATGAGAACGCTAATCTTTGACATAGGCGTTGCCAATCCCCCGGTTAAAGATGTATAGTGAATATCCTACGTAGACAACTATAAAAACTATAAAAGACTTCCGAGAAATGGCTGGCTAAGTTACATTGGAGCCGAAATCCGAGTAGATATGTGTTGTTGAAATACAAAATATACAAAAAAGCACATGATAGACTAATTTAAAAATCTATTTTCGCTGGTCCGGTCCCTAAAAAAGTTGTGTTTTTTTTAACGTGGACAAGCAAATATGTTATCCTATTAACAATGCATTTAAAGCTCAAAAAAGGAAAGCTTTTAAATTAACAAATTTAAATTAGTGTATACCATTTGCAGTGCGACATAGGATATAGTTCCTGGGGAAACTTGAAAGCCGTCATCCCAGGGAAAACAATACGACTTCGGATCATGAACTACGATTTGCAATCCATTTACTTGGGTAATTTCTGGGACTATTTCATCTAGTTCAAGAAATAATTGTATTTCCAAGCCTGGATAGAGAAAAAAAATGATCCATTGAAACAGTTCATTTAAAACAGTTCATTTGACACCTTTCTAATTAATTTAACCACTACATGGCGCGTCTTTCTTCTATATGCATCCCTGCCTTAGTTGATTCATCCAATATACATAATATTTTTTCTTTGTTATATATATATATCTTAATAACTCTAACCTTTAATACATAGACACTCAGCCCCTTCACTTTCCCTTCACACATCATACACACATAAAACACTCTCTCTCTCTTTCTCTCACTCTCACTCTCTCTCTCTCTCTCTCTCCCAATATATATATATATATATATATATATATATATATATATATATATATATATACATATAAATATGTAAATGTATGCTTTATAGGTACATATATTATATGTATATACCTACAGAAGCTCACACGCAGACTCAAACACAATTTTTTTTATATATGTACCGTAAGATGGGGTGAACGTGGCCATCCAAGGTGACTTTGGGCCATTAAGGAAAAAATGTTTTAGAGTACCATCAATCTAAAAAAAATTTTAATTGCAGGTCTTTTACTTGTTTATAATACTTAATAAAGATATAGTTAACTATTTAGCAGTTTTTCATGGTGACATCTTTTCAAGATGGCCGTCTGACATGCGATTTTAAGCATAGCTAAGTCAACCTGTAAAATTCTTACTACCCAGAACTTTTTAAGGTGCTTATATTTATTTAACTTATGTTTTCTATCTTTCTAAAACTTACTTAACGGAGACTATTATTGAAATAAAAACTATTACCGCTATTTTTCTTAGAATAAGGGTGGCCATAGTCACCTTTTATAATGGCAGCGTTGAAGGGGTGTCTATTAGGGATTGGCCGGATATCCGGGCCGGATATCGGGATTTCTGGCACTATCCGGATTAGCCAAATACCACCGCCGGATTTTTGCCGGATCCGAGTATCACGGTAGTAAAGAATTACTTCAAAGTTCAAATACAAATAAAGTAATACTGTAGTATAAAGTATAAAGTAGATAAAGAAATATAAAATATATAAACAATATATATAACTAGGTAATAAACATAATAAACAAAAAAACTACATCGTAGAAACTTAAGTAAAACAGTACAAGTAGTGATTAGTACTATCTTGTTACAACTTACCACTAAATTTCAAAACATGAACTGGTAACTATTTTATTTTGATTGATTCATTTCATTAAAAAAAAATTTCATTCTGATAGCTTATCTTAGTTATCTATGAATACTTGAATTTGAAATTACAAATTATTTTAATAACTGTAACTTAAATAAAACATGATAACTTTATATCATAAAGTTGAAAGTTTATAACAATAACATACACGGCTAAGCCTCAAGTCAAACCGGCTGAGTCTTGCCTATCGCTTTTAACTTAGGCTACTTGTCATTGACAGTAGTAAATGATTTCATAATTTAATTAATATTCACTATTGACATTGAAACATTTTACTTATACACGATATAAGTCATATCATTGTAATATTTTAATAAACTTTGTTTCTTAGTTTTTTTTAATTGAACTTTAAATGACATTTGCATTTTTAATTTCATTTGTTCATTTCTATTTTAAAAAAAACACTTTTGCTTGTCTAATGTGTTAAATCTTATTGAGTATTATAAATAAATTTTTTGTTCTAAACAGTTTTTTGTGAATAAATTTAAATCAAATAAAAAAAATTAATCATTAAAAATACATCATGAAGTTATTAAAATCCATGCAAAGTATACGTCACTTCGGAATCTTGCTTTTTCAGTATCTTTACCTACTTGACGTAGTTATTTTGTATATGTCAAGTAGGTAAAGATACTGAATAAGCGAGATTCTGAAGTGACGTATAACATACTACAACAATTAATTTAAAAACAACAAAAATTATTTAAAAACAAATATAGATTTCACTTATTGCATATGATAAAAAAATCATCTGAAACCAAAGAACAATGTTTAGTATTGTTTTAATAGATCACAACTTTCTGTATAATAAACTACACATTCGGTACACACTACACTACAGCGACTACACAGTTCGTTGAACTTCGTTAAAGTTCGATCATTGTAAGTTGTAACATGTTCATCTGTGAAGTTGACCCAGGTAGGGGTGACTCTGGCCACCCTAAAAAATATTTTTAAATTAATCTAAAAAAAAATCATATGAAATATATTCAGGTTTTTATCTCGAGTACTTGCCAGTCCCCAGGATTTACAACTAATTTTAGGTTTATAAGGTTACATCTGTTTAAGATATATAGAAATAAAGCTTAAAAGTGGACCATAATCACCCCATCTTACTGTAGGGCAAATAAAAAATAATTTTAAACAGTTTGTGATTGCACTGTCCTCTGACAAACAAAGACCGAATTTCTTCACGCATTGCACATAATAAGCACAGTACACTAGTGTGCTAGGGAAAGCAACATAACGGGGGATATCGTAGTTTCTATGACGCGTACAAGAAAGTTTATTGCGTGAATATAGATATTTATTAACACATTGATTTATTGATTTGGCATTTATTGTTAGTGATAGCTTGACTAGAGACTAGAATTAATTGTTAATTAGAAAATGATGTGAAAAAAAGAATAACAACAAATAAAGAAAAAAAATGAATATATCTAAATTAATTCTACATGTTCTGAATATAAATAAATATAATATAAGCCGTGAAGATAATGCTGCCAAGTGTAACTTTACCAAGTCCCACACAAATATATTGTTATTTAACGCTCATTATAGTTTTAAATTTAATTTTGTTAAACGAACACTATTTTTTATATAAATATATTAGGAATTAGAGTAGTCCTATAACTATCTATAATCTATGGACCTGTTATTAATAGCATGACATTTAAGGTGGATTTAAGGTATACCTCCAAAAACGCCTTCTTCGTGTTGTTCAAATCCTGTAGTGTCCAAAGTATAGCAGTTTCCATATGTTGATGAAAATAGTTTAAAATTTCTGAAAAGAAAAATGTAAATTATTGTATGAACGGAATGTTAAAATGTGGAACGTCCTTCTGTAATTGTTGATTGAATTAATGAGAGGATTGTTGCGTTCATTGATTTCTTAAATTATTTGTTTCAAACTTGTCATTTTAACTTTTCTGCCAACACGTTTTGATTATAGAAATACAGTAATGTAGTTATATAAACAAATAGTGTTTTTGTTATAAATGTGTATATTTAGTTAAGGGCATTACAATACAGGTAATATATCATTTGTTTATCCATACCATGGGCCCTCAAATTGCTAGTCTGTTCAAAATAAAATTATATAGATATATAAACGAATGAGACTTCCAAATTGCTAAGGCATGCAATCTAAAGTACATGGCGGGTCAAATCTAGCCCTAAAGAGTTTTAAGACGTCGGGTGATGGTTGATCTTGAACCATCTTATTATAGTGTATCTGGATTTAGTTATTTTTCCAATCTCAACAAAATAACCATAACTTTACAGACTGCTTTCAAACAATTTCCACCTTGGATGTTGTCGATGATTACAATTACATCTACCTCGGCAGCAACATCTCCAGCTTACTGTCCCTGCACAAAGAAATACGAACTATGATTGGTAAGGCAGCATCCTTAAAGGCCAAGCTCAACCAAAGAGTGTGGGACAATGCCCAACTCACTGACAGGACGAAAATCTCAGTTTACCCGGTCTGCGTGCTCAGCACTCTCCTCTATGGAAGTGAGTCCTGGGATACCTACGGTAAACAAATAACGCAACTCAATAGTTCTAACCTAAGATGCTTTAAAAAAAAAATAAAAAGACATGCTTCTGACGTAAATTGATCATAAATCATGGAAGAGCATTGCCGATGAACGCACCGTTTGTCGTTCACGGGTGAAGCCACCCTCCCAGAAAGAAACGAAGAAAAACGAGACAGGAACAAGGCGAGAGGCAGAGGAAAAGGAGATTACGCCATCGTCCATAGAGGACGGACGGATTTATAAGATTAGATCTAATAGTGGCATGAAGAAATCAAAACTTACCCCGAACCGCAATCCACTATGTCATTATAACACGCAATTAACATATCATTGATTTGATGTCCTATTTCTCGTCTTTTTGCTCTAAATAAATAAAAAATCGAACTGGATTAACTGCTAACATATATGTACATTTTTAATTAAAAAGATATGCAAGAAATAGCATAAATTAAAATATTTCACATCCTCTAATCAAAACTGTTATTCTAGACATCATATTTACTTTTTCAATCGTTCTAATTGGTAGCCCAATTGGTTTAAAGAATCATCAGTACTGTTCTAGATTTGAAAAAAAAAGATTCAAAATTAAAATGCAGACATAATTAAAACGATTTGTTAAATAACTTCTATTTACATGTTTTAAATCTGTGATGTATGTGAGAAGAAACACTTCTAAATTGTAAGTTTCGTTTGTTAAATTATTTTTAGAGAAATGGAAATTAAATATTGTTTTTTGTTTACAGTAACATGTTATATTATATTGATTTAAATTAGTTTTTAATAGAATCAATATAATCATTATACTCTAATGGTTGATACAGTTAGCATTAAAAAAATATTATCGCCAATAATGACATTGAGTTTACATTAAGTTAGACAATGTTTAGCCTATTAATGGCGTGATATATTTGCAAATAGTATATTTGTTTAACAATTTACTGTACAGTTGAATGTATTCAATACAATTACCTCTGTGTTGTCAGATGAAAGCGACGTTGTATTCTCGTCATCTTCAACGTAGTCGCTGTTTGAAAATGAATCACAATTTTAGTCTTTGTGCAATAATATTATTTATAGAGCTTAACTGGAAACCACCCCGGACGTTCGCTTTCGTTGAAAAAAACGTTTATTTTTTTAATTTTGTTTAAAGTTTTTGCCTCAGTAAATAATACTTACTCTAATAGCCACTGATAACAAAACATAAAAAAATATATATTACATATTATATTTAAAGAAAAAAATTGTAGAAGTACTACTATTGTTGAAAGTAATCACAAAAAAGGACATGTTGGGATGGCGGTAAATGCCAAATGTATTTGCCTTTTTAGAATATTGTGAGGTTATTTAGTTCAGCTTACATTAAAATCATTTCATTTTTATTGAATATTGATATGTTCATGCTATAATTATAATCATACCATAATGTCTCAATGTTTAGGACTTAGGTTTTAAGTAAGGCTCTGATATCAAAAGATTTAATTAAATCATCATCATCAGACACTTGGCCGTTGTGGTCTTTGGGGGAGCAAATGAACCCCTCAGCAGTCATCTTTCTCCATTTTTGCCTATTTTGAGCCGCTGTCACTAGCTCAACTATTTGTACCTTTATCCAATCCTTTTTATTGTCGAACCAGCATTTGGAGGATGGTTTTTGGCAGGTTATTAGGCCGCACCAAATGACCGAACCACGTCAGCTCGCGCCGCTGTATTGTTGCCATTATAGTTTCTTGAATGCCCGCAATTGATGATATTATGTCCCAGCCATACTCATTAGTTCTGTGTTATAGGTAAAAGATTTGAAGGATTTCTTATCCTCATGCATTTATTTTCTAATGCCTGCAATATATTTTCAGTGGCTGCTAGCAGTGTCCAGGTCTCACATCCGTACAGAACAATGTTTTCCCACAAGGGCTCTGTAAAGCCTGAGCTTTGTTGGGAGACTAATGCTTTAGCTGGACCAGATTCTGTTTAGTCTAGCCATTGCCGCAATTGCTGACCATATTCTGGTTCAAATTTCTGCCTCACAGCTTCCGTCTACGGATAGATGGCTCCTAGATATTTGAAATTCTTTAACGCTTCTAGTTGTTGGCTCATTATGATGTTTGTACTTCTTGCTTCTGTGGTGATGATCATTATTTTGCTTTTTTTCTGAGCTGATTTCCATTCCGTAAGCCCCTGTTCTATCTGTAAGCCTGTCTGTGAGCTCTTGTAATTCTTTGTTGCTCCCGGCCATTAGGTCGATATCATCAACTTATCTTAAATTGCATAGGGGTTTTCCACCAATGTAGATGGATGTGTGGTAATCATCGAGTGTTTCTTGCATGATTTATTCTATGAAGATATTGAACAAGACTGTGCGATAGAATGCAACCTTGACGGACACCAATTGACAGTTAATTAAATACATTACTATTACAAATCATTTCATTCTACCATTAGAAACTATTGTGTTTTTAAAATTTAGTTTACAGTGTAGTTAAAGGGAGATTATTTTTTTTTATTGTTTGTAATTTCAGCTGTTGCTAAATATAAAAGAAAGCCTTAACTAATTAGCAACGTTAAACATTGTCAAAATGGCTGCTGAGCTTATTATTTCAAACAAACAATCCCTCTGATCTGTTACACTGTCTTATAACATTGACAAAATGACATTACTTAGATACTGATAAAAAGACAACTACTTATTAAATTATATTTCTTGATATTTGAGTGACTGTTAAGTTATGAAGACAGCCAGTGGCAGACTTTTTTTTTTGAAGCAAATTGTTATTAGTAATAAAAAACATCAATAAAATAAGAGTTTTAGGTTGTTTAATTTATTATTTATATTATTAGTGTTATTATCAAATATTTTTATAAATAAAACGACAATATGTAATTGAGAACCAACAGTGTGTTCATAACATATAGACCTACCTTCCATTTACGATGCTTTTTCTCCCATAGTGCTCAACAAAGTATTCAAAAGAAGAATAATATATGATTGCCTTGATTTCAGGGGATGTGTTAACCACCTGTGATAAATAGATTCAAATGTTTATATATCACTTTTAGTGTTACCTTTTTGTGTTTCGCTACAGCCGCTTGAATTTTATTCCGTTTAGTTTAGATTCAGGTGAAATTGGCTATTGTAACATTTTACATGTCAACATTGTTTCAGCTGTAATATGCAAATGGCCAATGCTTGACCCACCTCAACTAAGCCCTCCCCTAACCTATAAATGTATTAATATTCATACTTAACCATGTTTGACAGCCGTTGACCTGGTCCTAAATCTAAGTTTTCAATCATGCCCAACCACAATACAAGCGGAATATGCAAAAAAAAAAAACCGCATCATTTCTTAGAGTATACTTCTCCAACATTTTCGAAAGCTTACGCAATATAATTTTCTTTCAATCATAATATTTATAATCCATTATTTTTTTAACTTAGCTGGCTTTCATTTTTACTGTTAACAACATAAATATAAATCGCACCATCAAGTAAGTTTATATATTATATGTAAATAAAATTGAATCCTTATCATCCCAGCCCGATCATGTCTGCTATGGTGCTACACAGGGGTCTGTCCTCGGCCCAGTTCTTTTCACCCTTTACACCCAACCCATCTTCTTTGTCATAGAACGCAACAACCTGAAATATCATTCTTTTGCCGATGACACCCAGCTCTATAACAGTGCTAAGCCTGAAGACTTTGATGGGCTCATTTCTTCCATCTCTATCTGTTTCCTGGACATAAAGAACTGGATGACGGAAAACAAGTTAAAGTTGAACAGTGAGAAGACTAAAGTTGGTACGACGTACGTCGTGTCCCTCACTGCGTCGGATCTCCAACTGGCCGACGCAACATTACCTTTCTCCACGACTGTCAAGAGCCTTGGCGTCTATCTCGACTCCACGCTGTCCATGCAGCCCCACATCTCCTTCCTCACCAGAATCTGTTTTTTTCCATCTGCGTCGCATTGCCGCCATCCGTCGCTATCTGACCAAGGAAGCTTGTGTTAAGCTTGTCATCTCTCTCATTTTTTCCCGCTTGGATTACTGCAATTCGCTCTTGGCTGGCCTCTTGACCTACTCCATTCAGGGCCTCCAACGTGTTCAGAACTGTGCTGCCCGACTGGTCCTTAAGAAGAAGAATTCTACGCTTACTACTCCTCTGCTCCGATCTCTGCACTGGCCACCCATCAACCACCCGATCTCCTACAAGCTGGCGTCTCTATGCTAGAAGTTCCTGAACGACTCTGCCCCCGACTACCTCGCTCCTGTCTCGAGCTCTATACTCAATCCCGTCCACTCCGCTCGGCTTCTGATACACTTACTCTTCAGATCCCTCGTGTTAAACTGGTGTCCGCTGGCAAACGGGCATTCTCATGCAACTACAACTTCGACAGAGCCCTAGCTTTGACACCTTCAGAAGCCGGCTGAAGACCTACCTATTCAAGTAGCAGTTTATTATTTTATTATTTTTCATTTATACATTTTTGTCTTTTATTCGTTGTCTGTACTATGCCTATAGTAACTGTTGACAGCGCATAGAAATGTTCCCAATGGGATATGCGCTATACAAGTCTTATTATTATTATTATTATAAAAATAATCTCTTTACCAAGAGATATAAGCTATTTTAAATAGCGTTTATTATAAAGTTGAAATGGACTCAATTTGTTACTCACTCTCAAACACTTCTACCAAACTTTAGTTTTGACCTACTTTTATTTCATAAAGATGCTCTGATCGTTCGTTGCTGGGGTGTTTTAAATTGTGTTTTCTAGCTCGCATTCTCTGGATATTTACTAAGGTCATGATTAATGTTTTTTGTTTGTTTTTTTAGTTTACCTGTGACAATCGTATAGGATTCTTGTTACAAAAAGTAACAAAAGGAAGTTGCATTTTCTCTTGCAATGTTCGATTTACAGTAGTTTTAGTCTTGTAACTTAAATAGTCGGAAATAGACCTAAAATGTAGATAGTGATAAAACAAATGCATAGTAAAGATGAATAAGAAGTTAGTTTGTAAAACATATAAGGAACATGCATTTTTAATACGTTCTGTTTTTCAGTTGAATACAGGGAATAATACCTGTGTTATAAAACAAGATGGCCGTATAATAACTATGTTTCTTATGCAATTAAACCTTTAGCTTAAAGCAATCGTAATAATTAAATTTAAAAATACTAGAGGAAAAAAGGGTAATAAATAAAATAGTAATATTACAAAAAGCTTTAAAATTCTTAGGCATACAATAAAACAATATTATACTACTAGAAAGAAAAAATGATATTTTTTTTTATAAACAAGATCAAACACATTAAATGGCTATGTGTCATTTTGGGCAAGGAATGGTTTGCCTAAACTAATCAGGAACATCCACATTTGACATCACTCAAAACACTGAATCTTATAAAAATGCAACACTAGACTAAACTAGACTAGGATAAAGTTTTTATTGTAATATAAAAAATTGTGTAATAAACTTATTATTTATAATTCATACCAATAAGAGTGAAATACCAAAGCTCCAACAGCTGCTAAAAACAGCAACGCCCAAAACAGCTTAGCCGTAACACTGCATGATTTCTTAATAAACAAAATCCCATTGATAGAAGTGCTCTGCGAGAATTCTGAAGCAACTAGAAAGACTTCCAGTAGTCTGCTCCGAGAAGTGGTAGTCGTAACATCATTCTCTGAGGCAATTTCTTTTACTTCAGCAGTCTCGGTATGTATTGTATTCGCTTCAACCTCAGCATCCATTTGGATGTTTTCTGAGACGCGAAGAAATCTCTTGGAGTCGCTAACAATTAGAAATAACACTTCAAGTATTTCGAAATAATTACTGCTTCATACACCAATGAGTCAAATTTATTTTCATAACTATATATTTCAAATAACGAATCAAGCCATATTGTTGATATAATAACAATGTCTTTTGGTGGACGTTTTCAATTTATGTATTTAATTTTTGTTCAGATCGGTGAAACGGCCTAGTTGTCTATAGATCTAGAAAACATATTTATATATATATATATATATATATATGTTACGGCCAAAGCCCGAAGTGCGGCCAGATCACGATCTGGCCGGCCAGATCGCGCTTTGGCCGACGCGCTTGGCCAATGTCCGATGTGCTTGAAATTGCTAGTGTTTACGCTACTTTGGCCGGCCACTTCGCGATGTGGCTGGCAATCCCTGGCCAATGTCCGATGTGCTGATACAAGAATGTTCGGTAGGCGGCACAGGTGTGATGGCGGCTTGCATAGGGTAGCAAGGACAGTGATACATACGCTGTGACGATAATTTTCTGTTCATCGTCTGCTTTTCAGAGAAAGTCCTGCCGAAGTGGTCATAATTATCAAGGAAATTAATTATCACACGATTTAGTAAACTATCTACCTGGATAAAAACACCATTTGCGTCATAAATTGACTGTTGGTGTCTGTGATTAGAGGATTGACTTTTGATAATCCACAAAGGTGGTCAGGTCAGGCAGGAGCGACCGTATTTTTATCTAGCCATTGTCCGCGCGGTCTAAGTATAGTTTCATGTGTTGTATAAACATGGGTGGGGCCGCCAGTCGCAATGACAAAGAGCTTGCTTAATTTTACGATAATAGATAGAGAGGGAGTGTCAATACTGTACAGGACAGGGCCACCATTGATCTCGTTACCCACATCGACGACCGCGAAAACTCCCTCCCAGCCCCACCCCATTGACGGACCCTCGAAGCCACAAGCGACCGGAATGTTTGGACAAATGGATCGGAGACAGACATGTGACTTTAAAGTCCACCCACTCTTTTCTCATTGGTCCATGTTATATTATGTGGGTAGATCTTCCTTGTTTTAAAAACGCCCCAAACACGACTGTACGCACTTATTTCCTTTTGGATTTTAGAATTCTAAGACAACTGATGATAGAGATTGAAAATTTACTGTAATAAACTTATTAGACTGATTTTTTAATTTTTTAAAATTAAAGATTGATAATTTACTATGATAAAATAATTTGATTGATTTTTTAATTTATTTTAAATAAAGATTGATAATTTACTAATCTATAATAAACTAATTTGACTGATTTTTTAATTTATTTTAATTAAAGATTCATAATTTACTAATCTATAATAAACTAATTTGACTGATTTTTTAATTTATTTTAATTAAAGATTGATAATTTACTATATAATAAACTATTTTGACTGATTATGTAATTTAGTATAATTAATAATCAATTTAGGCCTAATGTGATAATTACGGTATATAGGCCTAAACACTCGAAATCTCCTCAAGACCTTCTTAATCGGGCTTTGGCCGATCGCCCCTGGCCATTTCGCGATCTGGCCGGCCAAGGTCCGAAATCAAGAACAGATCGGGCTTTGGCCGGTCAAATGTGAGGTGATATTGATATAAACGTACATACACATAGAAAAAAACATAGAAACAGACTCAGGGTAATTATATGTATTGATTTTCAGACGCCTTGCAAAAGGGAATCGGCGAAAAAAATATGAGACTGCTAAACTAAAAGGTCTGAGACTCTAATTCAATTTTAATGTATTAAAGGGTATCACTCAGTATCGGATGACTACCCGATACTGGTTGGTGATAGATAAACCCAGATGTAATATGTGCTGGCCACAAAATCCTTTTGTATGTCTAGACGGTGAAACCTTGCACTATGGATTAATAACACCGGAAAGGCATGCTTTACTTTTATACTTTTAGTGTCTAGCTGCATAAATCTCAAAAATACGTATGCGGAGTACATCTATAGGCTAAGTTTAACTCTGCTAATAGGCTACATTGCAAACAAACAAGATGCCATATTTCTATTAATTGTTTATTTGGTATATTAGTGTATAGGTCTTCTGAGTTTCTTACACATTTTAAAGTGGCTTAAAATAAAAATGATAACCCTTTTCCCCTTATCTAGAATACGGACATTTTTTTTTCCACACAAAAATCTTATAATATCTTGTTAAAATGTATTACCATTAAACCATTTAACATATATCTATTCAATAGTCGATTTATCTTTTGTCTATAAATACAATAGAATATATATATATATATATATATATATATATATATATATATATATATATATATATATATATATATATATAAATATATCCATTGGTTATCTAATTACCTATTGATCTATCTAGCCCTCTATCGATCAAAATATCTATGTATGCTTTGCTCTGTCAGTCTATCGCTATCTATCTATCTATCTTTCTATCTATCTATCTATCTATCTATCTATCTATCTATCTATCTATCTATCTATCTATCTATCTATCTATCTATCTATCTATCTATCTATCTATCTATCTATCTATCTATCTATCTATCTATCTATCTATCTATCTATCTATCTATCTATCTATCTATCTATCTATCTATCTATCTATCTATCTAGCTTTATCTCTCTTTCTCTCTCTCTCTGTATATCTCTGTATATATATATATATATTTACTCGTAAAAATATGTACGAGATTACAATACTTTGTTTTTGTAACACTTAGCTCCGTTTAATATTTAGATGATATAAACATGTCTCAAATACGACATCGTAAAAGTATTTAACAAATTTAATATGATCTTTTGATCAATATTTTAAATTAAGTGCGGGTACTATTAATTAGCTAACCACATTGATGCATCGTTTTTTAAATAAATCCCAAAAGAATTGAATCATTGAATCCACTCTCGAAAATACTACTTTACTTTGTATCTTTAATAGTTCAATATTAATATTTGCACTAACTAAAACATATACATGTTATATGAAGAACCAGTTTTCCTACAACAAATCATATTCAAAGAGTTTACTTTATATACATTTTATACTATTTTCAAATGTCTCATTTTTTAGAGTTATAAACAAATTCAATAGAAACATGCCATTACCGGAAGTTAAACACCAGTATTGACATCTGCACATAAAACAATAAGTACACAAACAAACAAGGAAACGACGAGGAAAAAGCATAAAAAATAAATAAAGCAAGCTAAGACGGCTTCTGACTAACTGTCTATTTTACTATGTAACATGTTTATTTGATAACTGCAATTGCCTGTGTTGCTGAGTTCTATTTTCACTTCAAATACATTTCCGAGTTAACCATGTAGATTGTTTTTCTTTTTTTATCCATCGTATGTTTACATTTGTAAACAAAAATACTTTAGTGGCTTTGGTGTACTGAACAAAGAAAGCAGTTTGTCTTGTATATGGATGCAACAGTCAATACCTGTCATACACTTGGGCAGGTGAGACCCTGCACTCCCTTGTGGCGAGGAATAAATTGACTTTTAAATATTACATGACTGAATGATGTTTGGAATATTGATGTCTTTTGCGTTTTATAACTTGATGTTTATAAGGAAGTATTTAGGTTTGAATTTGTTTTATCAATTATTGAGTTACCCTACACAACACTGGCAACAGTTTGTTTTACTATACGTTTTATAGGTATAGGCCTACACATGAATATATTCGAACAAAATCTACGATTGAAATAAAATGGAGAAGACAAGTAATCTATAACGATGTCAATAAAGAGGGTGTAATTGAATTGCTATTGAAACTAAGTTTTAAAAATATATTCTACATATAATTTTGATAGGAATAAAGATAAAAGTACTTACCTCTACAAGTAAATTTGAGTTGAGTCTAAAACTGTTACATTTAATTTCTTTCAACGAGATTTAATTTCAGCCAAATGATAACTAGTAGATCTATACTTGATCTATAATTTGAGATCTAAAACTTATTTAAAAAAAAAACAAAAAAAATCTTTTTATTGTTAATGGCTAGTAAGTAAGAGTCAAACTTTGTATTCATATTATTAATTAAGTTCATACATTTTTTACCGAAGGTGCGTTTGCAACATACAGTATGCTTAACTAAATGGTCAAAATATTAAATTTTAAAAGTGATTAACTATGGGTTTGCCACGGTAGGGGCGTACCGTTCATTTCTCACCTCGCCGATAATACATTGTTTTCTTTGAATATCATTTTAGGGTGCAACTATTGTTAATTACATAAAATACTTGTCTTTCAATAGTTTAGTGCGAAATTGTGAAACAGTAGAGAAATATCCTGCTATAACCTTCCCCTACCGTATAATATATCTCCCTCCGAAATCCCTCCTCCGCATTAAAATCAAGGTCGCTGCAAAGAATACTCGTAAAAGGTAACATCTATTGCCTAGCCAAAACTCATTTGGACAATTAGTACTAAATTGTAATAAGTCTAAATCTTTCAATTCATAACAAAATAATTTGAACATTGAAAAAAAATAATAATTCGATTTTTACATTGACTAGTCCAAAATCAATAAGTGATAATTTATTGACGAAAATGAATGTTAAGAGGTAAATGAATTACAGGCGTACTATTTTATTTTGTATGAATACATTACCTTACAGTTTTTCTCATTGACTCTCGCACAAACGTCTCTAATTCTTAACAAGTCTATAATTGGATATGGGTTTCGACAGAATAAACCACTCACATTTAAAATAATAATATAATATGACCGGGGGAGGGGCTTGATACAAAATATAACCAATTTATTTGTAAACACATATGTTCACAAAAAGAAGAATAAAAATTGAATTACAATTTTAGATTTTATCCATAAACTAACAGAAATCAGGACTAGACTCAAACCACGTATAGCGTAGGACGCAATAATCTTATTTATAGAAAATCGTTTGTAATGTTTTTAACACTTACTTTTTTGGTACTTATTGTAAAGCATTTCATTTGGAGAGAGACTAGAGCTTATGAACTATTTTATTAGCAATAACCTGCAAAGAGAAATTATTCAGAATTCAATGCACTCAAACATGATTCGCATTATAGTTGCTGTTAGTAACATAAAGACGGCCCGGTCTCTACAGAATGAACTAGAATACTTGTAACTATGTCGTTAATGTATAAATTTCTTTTAGAGTTAATGTAACTAATTGCTAAGCTCTGACTTGCGATGCAACTGCCAACTAATAGTGAACATAATTTATGCATTGATCCTTTTTTCCTTTCAATTTTGTCTGTTTTAATTCGTATTATTCTATGCTAAAATTATAGTTTCTCACTGCTAACTTAATTTCAATGTTTATTCGGTGAGTTAGTTTATTGTTTTAACCTTAAAATCTTTACTTGTGTGGTTGGGATGTTTTTACTATTCATTATTTCTTGGTTTATGATACAGCTATATTGTTCCACTTCATTTGCCGTGTCAATAACGTAACCAGTATAATAAAGTAGGCTATTATGTAAGCAGAGCTCTTCAATTATTCCACCTTTTGTAACTTTGTTTACTCTGCATTATGTTTTTTGTCATTCTATAATGTTAAATTATTCTTCAAGTGCCGTTTCTTGCAATATTTTTTAATCACAACAATATTATCTCAACAGACTAGACTTACAGCTTTCTCCTCTAATGTTAGTAAACGTAATACATATAACATAAACAAAACAATAACAACAAAAAAACAACAACAACTTCAGTCACGCTTGTTGTGCAGTTCTTGGAACACTTTAAACTTTTCCTCAACACCAGCAGCAGCAGCATTACTCTCATCAGCAACAGCAGCAAATCTAACAACAACATCAATACCAACAGCAGCAACTACATCAGCATTACCATCAGCAACTGCAGCAGCAACCACAACCCCAGCTACCCCAGCTACAGCAGCAGAAAGAACAACAATACCAGCAAAAACAGATGAATCAGGAGGGTGGTACGACCTCGGAAGACTGCGTAACGCTCACGGTGCTGTAGGACAGTGGCATTAGCATAGGTGAACAAAACCAAAAACGCTTATTAAAGTAAGCCTCTGTAAATGTATGTGGCCTGGTGAGGAGAATGATGTATCCAGAGTTTGTGGAGAAGATAAATTTGTTTGATGTTATAGGCCTTACGGAAACAAAACTTAACAAGGACAAGGTGGAAGATATCGATACTATAAGTATAGAACATTTTACACTTTTCCACAAATTTAGACACCATAATAATAATAGTAGATGGGGAGGGGGGGCTGGGTGTAGCCATAAAAAATGACCTAGTTGACAAAACTAAAATATTAAGATGTGACAATAATGAAATGATTTGGCTACAAATAGGAGCAGAAAACAATCCTTTATTAATTTTAATTATTTATACCCCACCCGAAAATTCCCCATATGCCCAACCTGATTTTTTCAATATCCTAGAAAAAGAAATAATCGATAAATACAAGAAATATCACTAACAATATACTCATAATGGGTGATTTTAACGCTCATACCAAAGAAAGAGAAGATTACATAATAGACTCCATAACAAGTCCCCACGAACTCTATGTAGAAATAGGTGTCCAGACAGAAGAAAAAGAAAAGACATTCCACTCAAACGTATAAACGTATATATGACAATACCGAATAACTGGGGTCGCAAACTAATCGAAACATGTAAAAACACAAACATGTTAATAATGAATGGAAGGAAGGGGTTACTGTCACATAAACCTACGACTACATTTAGCACAGTAATCGATTACGTACTAGCAGACAATGACCTTTTTCACAAAATTAGGAATCTAATAATCCACGACTTTGATCACTTATTTTCAGATATCCATTGTTTAATATCATGTGAATATAAGATTGAGATTGGTGGAGCAAATAAACCTGGAAATGCGAGTAGACGATTAAATAATACACCAGTGGTAGAGATAATAAAACCGTGGGAGAAAACTAAATCTAAGAAATATTTTGAAATGGTAGAAAAACAAAACAAAAACAGTATACATCTGAAACTAGACGAATTACTAGAAAGAAGTGACCCTTGTAACTCCCCTGAAAACAAAAAAAAACAAGAAATAAATAACGTAGTAGAGGAAATAAATAAAATATTAATACAATCTGCAACTTAAACATTTGGCACAAATCGATACCCTAATGATAAAAATAACATAAAAAAAATAAACCCTCGTTTACACTTATATGTAGACAAAAACGACGATTATACCTTAAAGGAAAAAGAATGAATAGTACCCTCAAAACCAAAGGCTCACTTGAAAGATTAAAAACACACAGTAAAAACTACAAACGTGAAATGAACACCGCTAAAAACAATAAAAAATCTGAAAGGAAAGAATCCAAAAGAATACTGGCGTATCCTAAAGGATAAAAACAGAAAAGAAGATTATAATGAAATTAGTATTGACGAATTGTTCCGTTTTTTCAAATCCCAAAACGAAACGACAGACAACAGTTGCATGAACCCAATAAAAACCAATTTAACCACACCTAATTTAGATACGACAAGACTTAAAGTAAAATAACATATAATGAAGTGTTATCAGCCACCAATAAAACTAGTAATAATAAAAGCTGCGGACACGATAAAATATTTAATGAATATATAAATTGCACGAAGGTTATAATGATACCCACATACGTAAAATTATTTAATGTTATCCTAAAAGATGGAATTTTCCCCGAAAGCTGGTCACTAGGGATGATATGTCCAATATATAAAAATAAAGGCAGCAAGGCAAAGCCCGAAAACTTTAGACCAATTAGCTTATTATCATGCTTAGGTAAACTATTTTCATCCATTCTTAATGTACGAATGGAGATGTTCCTTGAAGAGCGCAACTTATTAAACGAGAATCAAATGGGTTTTAGAGAAGGTTATTCTACAGCGGAAGCATCATTTATCCTATATGCGCTTAGCTTTTTAATAAAAAAATAAAGGTGACAAACTGTTCTGTGCATTCATTGATCTCAAAAGAGCTTTCCCGTCTATTAAAATAAATTACTCTGGGCGAAAATGTTAGATATAGGCATAGATGGAATTTTCCTTAAATGTATACAGGGGTTATATAGAGATATTAAATCGACAGTAAAAATAAATACAAAACTGTTACCGTTATTTAACTGGCAAGTAGCTTAACTATCAGCAACGATAACAACGCAGAGATACTAAAAATATTCTCATTGTTATATGCTGACGACACAACAATCCTAGCTAAAACCGCAAAAGAATTACAGAAAAACTTAAACATTTACAGTAACTATTGCAAGGAGAACCACTGAAACATAAATGAAGATAAGACCAAAATAATGATATTCGGTAGAAAGGGTAGAGTAGGAAATCACAAATTTGTACTAAATAATAATATAATAGAAATAGTTTCTCAATTTAAATACCTGGGAATAATCTTCTCAGCAAACGGTTCCTTCTCAGAACACAGAAAATATTGTAAGATAAAAGGTACTAATGCTATGTTCAACCTTCTCAGAAAATGTCATACACTACGTTTGCCCATAGATAGTCAAATTGATTTGTTTGACCAAACAGTACTACCGATACTCACCTACGGGTGCGAACTATTGGGTATGGAAAATTGTGACATTTTAGAAAATAATATTAGACTAAGATAATTTAAGATGATTTTAATATCGAACACAAAAACACCAAATTATGTAGTCCTAGGCGAAACAGGCAAACTTTTATATAAGATCATTTATTAAAATAAGAATGTTACACTTCTGAATCAAAATAGCGACCGGTAAACAAAGCAGAATTTCTAAAATAATTTATAACAGTTTACTTAAAGAGCACCTGGTTGAAAAATGCAAATGGTCCGCCAATATAAAGTTACAACTAGAACAACTAGGATTAGGATATATTTGGTTAGAACAAGATATAATAGATACTAAACTTTCTAAATCAATAATTAACTTACGTATAAATTATCAAAGTAAACAAGAACTTTATGAGAGTATACAAATAAGCCATGAAGATAAATTGTATAGCGCTCTAAAATAAAAATCTGACTGGGAAAATATTCAACCCTAGAATAAATTACATCTGAAAGAAGCTATCTATGTACTAAAAATACAAACAAGTAATAATAATTTCCCTGTTGAACTGAAACGCCACTCCAGAATAGATTATAATTTAAGATTATGTCCCCTTTGCTTAAACGATATAGGAGATGGATATCACTATTTAATCCAATGTGTGCACTTCAATGACCAACGAAAAATGTATCTAAAAAAATATTACTATAACAGACCTAATGTAGAAAAAATGTCGGAACTGCTTAATTCTAGTTCTCTAAAAGAACTTAAAAAATTAAGCATATTTTCAAAAATATTAGTACATGTATCTGCTTTTAAAAATGAAAAAAAGGTTAGAAACGTTTAAGTATATTAACATGTTGGTTTGTCACTATGCTAATGAGAGATAGTCGTGGAAGTAATGTATTACACAAAGCCGCAAGAAAAATTGTGAATGATTTCTTAAATGTTCGTTCTCACTATGTTAATGCTGTGCAGGTCTAATGAAAGTGATGTACCTCTATGTCTATGTTAGTAAATTGAGTTGTTGTTTTTGTCTTGTTTTTTTCCCCCCAAAAAATTGTATTATAAACTAAATTATCCCCCCCCCCCCCTGAATTTTCTTTAAGGATACCTTTAATTAATAAATTTATTATTAACTTCATTTTTATTACTAATATTTGTATTACTATTATTGTTCAATTTATTATTCACTAATGCTATAGTTTTCTTACGTTTTTGACTATGCCTTTATTGTACCTTTTTACTATTTGGCAAACAAACATTGTTCATTGTTCTTGACCTAATTACAGGGATCGTGTTTTTATGTTAACTAAACCCCGTGTGATTGAAATGTTTATAGTAACGGATGGATGTTGTTTCTTTTTCAAAATAGATCTTTATCTTTTACTTGTGGTCTAACGCAAATATGCCGTTCCTGCTTATTACCCTGGTGTGCCGTGTAAATGTTGTATTTGTGAGCAGCCTCAGTGCGGTTTTCTCTGTTTTCACAATGGAAATTTATAAATTTATATATCTCTAATGACATATAAGAAAGAAATGAAATATGCATGAACATAATTGTAAGCAAGTCATGTGCCGACATGGTTTTTAGGGTTTGAAATGATATTAAGCTGTTTTATTGTATTTATTTTTTATTTTTTTTTGGGGGGGGGGGGGGGCAAAATCTAGATATTAGACTGCACAAACAAGAATCTTCTTCGACTGTTAGAATTTAAAACATGTTATTCATAGTAGAAAAAGGAAAAAGACCAATATAATTTATTGGTTTGGTAAAGACGTATTGTTAAAATTTATGTACTGTTGTTTTACCTACACATGATGTTAAGGTACAAGCGCCTGCTCTTTATTGCCGATCGAATGATTGGTCACCTGATACTTTATATTATATTTTCAAATAGCTAGCTACCTTATGTAAAGGTACAACGTTTTTAAAGGTTATTTGTTATTAAACCTAAACATGCAATTAGTAAAGTAAAGCATCCTTCGGACCAAATTGATCATAGAGCTTGTGAATCAGCGTTCACTAGTTTCTACAGCCACGGCATACGAGGGGATGTGTGGCCAGCACAATGCCCAGCCGCCTTTACTTTACCCCAACTAGTATCAGGTACCCATCCGAGCTGGGTAGATTCAGGGGCACCCTCAAGTCTCGGGAAAAAATCCTAGCCTGCACCAGGATTCGAACCCAAACCCTTCGGAACGCCAGTCGAACGCACTGACGCTCGGCCACCTTACCCCATAGACATGCGCTTACTAGACCTTAAAAAAAAAAGACAAAATGCAAATAATAAAACAAGAAATAAACAATCAAATAAGAACATACCGAAGGAAAAAGCATAAATAAATAACACACACAACGCAGTTGGTTTCTGGCAAACATTTCAGTTGACCAGGTAAGGTGTTGTAAAATTGCAACGGTGCTAAGTTCAATTTCCATTTCGGATACATTTATGATTGTATAATGTAGATTGTAAGAAGATGCTCTAGTGGCTATGGTGACATGAACAAAGGAAGCAATTTGTCTTGTAGACGAAGGCAATAGTCAATAAATGTCATACACTTGGTTGGGTTAGACCCCCGCGCTAGCTTGTTGCAAATAATGAGTTGACGTTGAATATACCATGACTATTTGATGATTGCGATATTCATGGTCTTTATGTTTTAGAACTTATGTTTAAAAAGAAACTTTTAGGTTTTAAAAATTCAATTAATAATTATTGAGTTTCATTGAACCGCGTCAATCAACGGGAAAATGTTTGTTCAGCTTTTTATACATTTACCAAAAGATACGTTTAAACACATGTACTGGGCTTAGGCTTAGCCTTTGAGGCAAGAAGGGCTTTTCTCTTATTCTCGATCACGGGTTCCATTTCCTCCCAGTGGGCCTCGTACCAGTCAGAGTTCTTTAGCTCTTTCTTCCCGTAAGTTGTAATGGCCCAGAAGACCGCCCCGCCAACACCTACTGGCTGGATATCTGTAAAAGTATTCAGACAATGCCGATACAGGCAACGCAAAAGGGCATCAAGAAGGCAATATGCCGAAACCCCTCCCAAAACATCGCCCCTCTAGTCCAAACAGGTGAGGCTATCGCCGATCCGAAAAAGAAGATGCAGCGGTAGCGAAACATTACCTCGATCTGTACGCAACGCTCTCACTGCGATATCAGACCTGCAAGTCATGGAGGAGCTTGACACTCCACCCACTGTAGATTAGCTCACCAAAGACATCGACCGTCTCGCCTGTGGGAAAGCACCTTGAAGCGACGAAATCCCACCAGAACTCCTAAAGAGCGGGAAACCAGCCCTGCTACAGCCACTCCACGACCTCCTCTTTCTCTGCTAAGAACAAGGTTACATTCCCCAAGATATGACAGACGCCATCATTGTCACAACTACCGGAGCATCTTCCTCGTCAGCATCGTTGGTAAAGTGTTCGCCCTGCAGGCCCTCGTTCATGCATTTACTCAGAGTCACAATTAGACTTCAGGGCTGGCCGATCAACAGTGGACTTGATCTTCTCACTACGCCAGCTGCAGGAAAAATGTCAGGAACAGCAGATGCTACTCTACACAGCCTTCATCGACCTCACAAAGGCAATTGATCTGGTCAGTCAAAGCGGACTATTCAGCTTCTTGCTGCAGAAGATTGGATGCCACACACCTGCTTGCAGTGGTCAGGTCCTTCCGTGACAACATGCACAGCACTGTTCATTACAATTTTGCAACCGCCAAGGTCTTTCCAGTCAGCAGAAAAGCATGGCTGCGTCGTCGCAATTACACTCTTCGGAATCTTTTACTCTATGCTCCTCCAACGCGACTTTAACAACTACACAGAGGGTTTCTACACCCACACCAGGTCTGATGGCAAGCTCTAGAACATAGCGCGTCTTCGCGCCAAGACAAAAAAGTCACGAAGGTCCTCAATCGCAAGGTGCTTTTCGCTGATGACGCAGCCTTGACATCACACACCGAAGACGGACTCCAGCAGCTTGTCACTTGCTTCTCCCATGCGAACAAAGAGTTTGGTCTGTCAGTAAGCCTGAAAAAGACTAACGTTATGCTCAGGGCTTAGAGACCCTCTAAACATTATTATCGACGGACACACCTTGGAGGTTGTCGAGAACTTCACCTACCTTGGGTCCACTATCTCCAGTTTGAAGTCCATCGACTCGGAAATCAACATCGAAATCGCCAAGGCGGCCACTGTCATGACCCAACTGAAATAGCGAGTGTGGAACAACTCCGGCCTCTCGGAGAAGACCATACTGCGCTTCTACAACGCATGTGTAATCAGCACTCTCCTATACGGCAGTGAGACGTCGACCGCCTACGTGAGGCACGAAAGGAAGCTCAACAGCTTTCACACGAGGTGCGTACGGCGGATATGGCATAAATTGTCAGGATGGGATTCCCATTACAGAGGCTTTGGAGCGAGCCAACATGACCAGCCTTCATGCAGTTCTCACGGAGAGATGTCTCAGGTGGCTCGGCCACGTCAAGAGAATGGATGCAAGCCGCATTCCCAAAGACCTAATCAACTGTGAGATGGTCGAAGGTCAAGGGAAAACAGGTCGCCCAAAACTACACTTCAATGACATAAGTAAAAGGGACATGAACCAGTGCGCCATCAACACATGGGAATGTCAAGCTTATAACCATCCAGCCTAGCGTCTCGCAGTTAGGCATGGCACAACGTTCGCAGAGACTGAGCGAAATGAGACTTCCGCCATGAAAAGAGCGAGGCGGAAACAACAGCTACAACAGCCATCCGCCTTTAAATGTCTCGAGTGCGGCAGGGATTGCCACTCCCGGGTTGTTCAGCGAGAAGCGGGAAGCGTGGAAAGAGCGGGGGGGCTGGAAAACGTCAGTCAAAAGTATAAAAGGACACGCCACATTTGTTTATCTATGGATTCACGCACTTAGCAAGATCATTCCCTTATCACCAAACAGAACAAACGGTTGTTATTTTCTTTAAAGTCACGCGCTTGACCCTTCCTTCGACTTTAGAGAAATACTCTTAATGGGGTCACTGCGCGAGACATCGAAAATAACGGAAAGATCCACCTGACCACCTTTGTGGGCAACCTACCAGAGAAAAGTCCGAGGTAGGAGTGAGATGAGGGGGTGTCCCTAGCCGGTGAGTAAATTAATCCAATATTTTTATATATTTTTTTAGACAGAACTAAACTATTTAGCTACAATAAGTTTCATATCATGACAACGGGCTTTTATATGAACATGTTTGTTGGCACAAAATGTTTGGTGTCTACATACATTGTTATCGCCTGGGTATCCAGTCGTACGTTTAGAGTTCTGTTAGCCATGTAGTAATAAACTCACGCCACTCGATGAACGTTTCAAGAATATTTAATGCGTGAACTTATTCACAATAATAACTTTAAGATACACTGGAAGATAATAGTAGCTCCTTTAACACTCTGCAGAACACAGACAAAAACAAAAAAAAACCTATAATGACAATAAAACTGATGATGGTGCGTGTCAATCGATTTAAGATGAGGACCATCATTTGTCAGAGTCATAATTGCCTGTGGGTCAGGAGATGGCCGATGAAGCCTAATCTTGCCCGAAAGTGTTTGCCACATTGGGAGCTTGATGGCCGGTATTAGTTGGGCTATTTTTGCTAGATTTCATGGGTTGTCCTTTTTCGTTTTCGACCATTCGCTTTATTTCTTCTTAGGCTATTGGTCCAGTAAAGCACCATGTTGCGCCAAGCAGATCAGTTATCGATTATGTTTTCCCAATTATTTGGATCGATTTCATTTTTTTAGGGAGGCCTTTTCGTTTGCACTCCTCGCGAGCGCTTTCCTGCGACTGGTTCACCATAGAAGATATTCTTGGGTATTCGTCCTTCTAGCAGGCGCACAACATGACCTGCCCATCTGAGCTGGGCTTTTTTTTAAAAATAGCAGCTTAATGTCCCTCGGATTTATACATTGGACAGGAGTCTTTTCCAAAGGAGAAATATGTTCTAACTCTCCTAGTATTGATTTAATCGTCTATATGCACAGCCTAGGCACGTTTATATATTCACATTGTTCAGCTTTTGACCATTTACAGTAATGGAGGATTTAGTTTGGCTACATACAGGTACTGGCTGTTGCAAGACTTATGTTTTCTTGGTGGAGATAGTTAGACCGAAGTTTGTGCAAGGCGCTGAAAACAGGTCCAAACTATGTTGCATGTCTACCTTTTTGGAGGCTAACATGGGAAATCATCTGCTTAACAAAAAGTCACAAAATCGTCTTATTGCGGGTCTTAAATTTGGCCTGCAGTCTCGTTAGATTGCAGCGCTTACCGTCAAAGCGGTAGCGGAGTTTAATCACCCCATCACTGTCTCTGAAGGCATTTGTCAGCTAATTGGGAGGGGGCCGACACTTCCAGGGGGCGGCAAATGTAGTATAACTATAGCAAATATAGCAATAAACAAGCAGTTACAGTATGCAAGGGGCGGCGCTGAAACTTTTTTCTCTGTGGCGTTACATAAGCTTGTAAAGGCTCTGCATTTTTCTTGCATTTGGCGGGCAGCGAAGATCATGTCCATGGTAACTCTCTTCTTCCTGAAACAGAACTGGCTCTCAAGCAGTAGGCCCTGGTCGAGGTGAACCATGGGTCTGTTTAAGAGTACCTTTACAAAGACCTTGCCTGCAATGCACAGAATCGAGAACCCAGTATGGTTTTCGCATGATTGCAGATTGCCCTTTCACTTGTAGAGGTGGATTACAGTTGTTACAGTATATATATATATATATATATATATATAGGCAGTTTCATAAGGGTTCTATTTTTAAAACATTACATAAATCAGCATAAACGGATGCAGATTATTATATTGTTAAATACAATCTTGTATTTCAATATTAAAGAGCTTATCTCCTACTCCAAGTTCGCAACAATTTTTGCAACTCTTTAAAATTTGAGTTAACTTATTGATAGACGTAATAATAATAAATAATAATGAAGCTTATATAGCGCATATCCCGCAATTAGTTGTATGCGCTTAACAATTACAGACGATGATAACAATAACAGACGTCATTGTCATTTTAACAATATTCCGTATACTTTTTTTTCTTGAGTTCATTGATCGAATCCAGTTTGTTCACGTGTGCGACATACACCTCCACATTAACTCATTAACGATTTACTATCTGTGATAACATACGACCTTGCATGTCATGCTTGGTGAGACAAAGCAAGAAGAGTGTCAGTTTAAATGTACGGCAGGTAACCCCGCTCACGCGAAAACCGCATCGTATGCTATCCGTATTCATTCATCTATTTCATAGCTGGTCATATTATGATATTGCGTATGTCTCAGTAATATTAGTCATTTACAGTGATTTCTATCATTTTAAAAACGGAGTCTTGTGTATGGAATATATATCTTGTTCTTGAAAAACTGGACAGCGACAGAGACCGACATTTGGTGTCGTTGGCCAACTTTCAGGTGATGAATATGTGTATATATATTAACCAGTATTATTTATAAAGTGAATTTAATAAAAAAAAATATGGCAAATACAAATTCAATAAAGTATTTCTCTTAATGTTTATAATCATTTCGCCAATGTTGCAAGATTGTATTAGTTTTAAGTTAGAACATTTACACAAGTCTATTCAGGATAGTGTACAAAAGGAACTGTGATATCTCTAAAATTGAATCTGAATTGTTACATTCGCTCTTTCTATATCCAAAAATTAATGAACGCTATGGTTTGTAGTTTACCTGATTAGTTGTAGCCATTCATTCTTTGCCTGAGTGCTAAATTTTTTTATAGTGTCTACCTTTGTTTCTTACATATGCATATGAAGTAAGAAAATTATTAATTTCTCTATGTGCGAGTATTTTAGCAGAGTGTCGCGTTGTTTTTCTAATATAGAACTTTATTCAGATTGTATTAATTATATTATTAATTTTTTCAGCTTTTTTAAGTTCTTGTACTGGTTTAAAGTATAACTATTCAAATTGTGAATGTTTAATTGTAATGAACAGTGCAGGTATTTCATAAATTTCATATATCTAAGTATTTTAGTTCATCCATATATTTAATCTCTTTTTTTACTCCCTTTCTTTTAACTCGTACTGTCTGTCTGTCTGCTTGGTTGGTTGGTTGCTTGCTTGGAAAATTGGCATCGATTTTTCGATCACTTCCCGTCGTCAAATGGAGCTGAAACTTGGGCAACAGACTTTTCCCTACTAACAATACATTTTATCAAATGTTCAGCATCATAGCCTTTGGAATAGTCACTAATACCTTCGACCAATTTGCGAATCGAAGAAAATATTTCACGTCAAACATGGCTGCCACTACCGGAAGAGACGGAAGTAAATAAACTTTTTGGAAATGTTTGTTTTTACGAAATAAATATAATGAAAACGACACAATGTATCCGAAACAAAGCGAGTTCTCTTTTTGTGTTTTTTTTTGCGGGACAAAGCTGGAAAAAGAAAGGATGCGAAAAATTTTAGTGTGAAAATTCATAAGGTATGATAATCCTTAAATATAATTTTAATCTATCAAAATATAAATGAAATATAAACTTAGTTTACAAAGAAAGGGAGTATAATAAAAACTTTGTTTTTATGGGTTAGTTTTTTTAAAACTTTAAGCATTCTTTTGAGTCATTTCACTGAATACGTTTTTTTGCCATGCACACGATTATTCCCATGTAGACATATTTGTTATATTAAAGAAAATCAGATTTGATTAGAATACTTAACTTTTCTACTAAATTTAACATTTTTGTTTCCTATTGAGAACATAAGAACAATTTTCGTAAGGCTTTTCAATTTATATTTTTGCCAAATTTTTCACAATAGTTGATTATAACATTATGAGCAGGGAAAGTTCTATAATTGAAAAGTCAATTTCAAAATAATAAGGATTGTTTTAATGTAACTCGAAGGTTTTGTTGTTAATGTTGTCTTTTGACATCATGTGCTGTATAAAAGCAATTAGAAACTATTTAATACGTAACTGATAATTAACGCATTCCTTTCATTTCATAATCCTTATAAAACATTTAAGAAAATGTGTCTGTATGTGTTTTCCCTATAGAACAAGTATACCTTATACCAAGAATTAAAAACATTTATACTAAACTGATCACACAAGCTCCATAATGACTTCTGTGGACCTAAAAAACACAGATGTGCCCTTAGAAAACGAACTGGAGGATGATGCATCAACATTAAAATATGACACAAAGACAAAAATGCTTAAAATGCTTTTGATTGCTTCGGATTTCTCACAAACAACTTCCATAAATGGTCTTATGTTTATCAAGTCATCAAAAAGCACTATAGCCAAAATAATCTGGACATTCTTTTTCGTAGCAGCAGTTGCAGCTTTAATATTTCATACATATTGGTAAGTGAAAAGCCTAGTGGATGTGTGTGTTATTTTGCATGCTGTATTGAACAGTAGGCTATTGGAAAGGCTTCAATAAAAATCAGTTAGCCTGATCTATAACTTATTTCATGTTGATGGATTTATTTTACGATTATCAGATGAAAAAATGTAACTTTAACCCCGTTATTTTATATTTAATTTGATAAATTGAACCAATATTTTCTTTTTTTTTTATGAGTACAACTTCCTTTAAAAAATAAGTAAACTCTCGGTAAGCAATATATTTTATTTTCTAACATTGAAAAAAAGTGTTAAAGTAATTTTAAATTTTACATGTAAAAGTTGTAAAACTCCTGCTGCCAGAAATACCTATTCTATTTTATATTAATTTTAAAAATCTACTATATGTTTCAGGACAATCATTGACTACTTAAGTTTTAAAACTAAAACATCTGTTGAAAGGACACTTGAAAATGATATTCCACTTCCTTTTGTCACTATTTGCAACAAGAACCCTATACGGAGGTCTAAGGTAAAAGAAAAATGTAATTCTACATCGATGTTGTTCTTCCTATTTAGCCACTTAATGGTTGGGTCAACATAAAAGTGATTATAATAAAAACTAGCGAAATCTTATTTTGTTTGGTATAAAAAACGACTAATGTTTAGATATGTCCGCGGGGTTTGATAATTGGATAGCTTATTTCATTATACCGTTACTTTGTTTTATACAAAAAGTCATTAAGACAGTAAAATACTATACTGTACTGAACCAATGGATGATGGTGATTCTAGAATACGTAATTGCTTTTTTATCCCAATCAAGTTTGTTCACAATTTGGGAGTCTCCTGATTAAAATTATAGTGTCTCTTCTTCAATTCCATATAATTAATCATATAATTAATCAAGTGTTTAAACGCACATTGATCTGCTAGTATAAGAATGTCCAAGAGAACGCATTTTCTAAGCTAAACATTTATAAAGAGAATTGCCAGTATTTGGGGCTCGAAGGCGAATGTGTTGTGGAACCTCTACCCCCGAGCTATAATGTCCCAGATTGACTACAGCCTCCAGGTACGCCTCTAAAACGATTTTAGGGACGCTTGATTCTGTACAAAACCAACCCTTCAGACTAATATGTGGACATGTCAGCCCCAACGGCGCGGTAAAAATCTTGGCAATGGCACGCGAAGGAAACGCGACATTGTTACTGCATTCGAGCGGTATAAACGGCTGGAGTAGAGCTCGTTCATGCAACAAACCTTAGCCAAGAGAGATTGGACTCCCAGGGGACCACAAGAACCGAGTTGGGCCTTTTCCCCTATTTTCCCCTCTCTTTCAGTGGTACGAATACACTTTATGGACTCCACAGAGGGAAGAAACAGCAGCTGCTGCGATGCTTGCTACCGCTCTGGTGACGGTAGACTCCTTTTCGGACTGTATCAAGTTGTTCACTGATGGCAGTACCACCAGTGGTACGGATGCCTTTTGTTGTTTACTAGATGTGGGTACCCGAAGAGAAGAGTTTTTAGGGCCTTGTGGTGCGATCTGCAGCTACAAGGCAGAGATGGAAGGCCTCAGATTGAGCAATAGGGAAAAGGTATGATATTGGGTCGGAAATGGTAGCCGACAAAGTCATCTTTACTGTTGCACTTTCAATGCTGCAGGCCCTCAACGGCCTGGGAACCTGGCCCAAGCGAATCTCTGAAACAATACTGGATATCTCCTATCTGATATGTCCAGTGGTTTCCTGGTCATGCAGGGATCCCTGGAAACAAAATAACGGACTTCCTAGTCAAGATAGAAAAATATGGATAAACGGTTTTAAAATTTTCAAATTGAAAAGATACAAATTTAAACCAGTTAGATATAATTAAAGAAAAGTGAAAGTATATTAGTAGGTAAAAAAGGATGCATTATAAGACAACTCAAATTAAAAAAATTAAAAAGACTATGCAAGTATAAAATAAAGGAAATAACTATATTTAAGTAATTAATAAACTAACCCATAAAAACAAAGTTTTTATTATACTCCCTTTCTTTGTAAATTAACTTTATATTTAATTAAAATAAATATAAGCATAAACTATACCTTATGAATTTCCAAACTAAAATTGTGCGCACCCTTTTTTTTTTCTAGCTTTGGTCCGCTAAAACCATAAAAAGATACATTGTGTCATTTTCATTCTATTTATTTCGTAAAAACGAACATATCCGAAAATTGTATTTACTTCCATCTTTTCCGATAGAGGCAGTTATAATTTACGTGAAATATACTCTTCGATTAGCAAATTGATCGAAGGAATTCGTGACTATTCCAAAGGCTATAAGGCTGAAAATTTGATAGAATGAATTGTTAGTCACGACAAGTCTGCTGCCCAAGCTTCAGCTCGATTGGACGACGGGAAGTGGTCGAAAAATCGATGCAAAGTTTTGCTAACAAACATCCAAGCAGATTACAAGCAAGCAGACACACAGACAATGCACGTTAATAGAAAGGGAATAAAAAAAGCCATCTTTGGATCAGAAAAAAAAAAAATAATTTAAAGGATAATGAACTATTTTAGTATAAAATTTTAGAATGTATATATTGACAAAAAATTCCTATTTAAATCATATTATTAATTAGCATTTTGAATAACCTTATAAAACTTTATTAGCATTTTGAATAACCTTATAAAACTTTGGGGAAAATATAAAATGTGTGTACCACTGACAACACTTTTTAAAATTATAATTAAATAAATGTAAAAAAATCAATAAGAAACAACGTGGTGCACCTCGTTGAGCAACACGAGTAGCTGCCATGACGAATACGTCCGCTTTCGATGACGTCGCTGCACTTTGGATCAACTGAGCTCCCTCAGATTCACCTTCTTTATTCCTATTAGTTCCTTGCTCCTTATACATATAACATTGCTACTATAATATTGCGGTTTGAATGTTTTCAAATTCAAATATCGGGGAGCGAAAGCGTTCTGGTGTCATTCATCGTGTGTAGCAGTTTAAAAGTAAAGTAAAGTACCCTTCGGTCCAAACTGATCATAGGGCTGGTGAAGCTGCGTTCACCAGTTTTATGACCACGGCATACGAGGAGATGTTTGGCCAGCACAATGCCCAGCTGCCTTCACTTTACCCCGACTAATGTCAGGTGCCCATCAGAGCTAGGTAGACTCAGTCCCGGGAAAAGTCCAAACCCTGCACCAGGATTCGAACCCAAAACCTTCGTCAGTCGAACCCACAGCCGCTCGGCCACCGTGTCACACAAATAGCAGTTCACCATTGATCAATATGTGCTCATTTATGTTTTATGTTTTTGTTTACATATAATAAATTGTTTTCTTCAATTTTCGTTTTACAGCTCAATGAATCAGGGCTGTACTTTCAAGATCACGTTCAGAGATATTCTTTGGATACCAAACGCGAAATGGGGTAAGAAAATATTACACAACAGAAAAACTTTTAATCTTTGATTTTCATATTGCTTTTATTACGACAGGCCTGTCCTTCATAAGAAATCCCAAGATGAGTTATCAATTCTTATTATAAAGGCGATATATCAGTGGTCATCTACGCACTGTCATATATGCCGCAATAGATAATTTTAGTATTGCACTGGTCAAGTTGCATTGATATACTTTTCAAGTATTAATTCCAAAAAAATGTTAAATGACAAGCCAGCTTTTGTTATCTTTTGTAGATGATTATTAAGAAGTAGATGGCTGTAGAATAATTAGTACCGAATTGTAGACTATTATTTATTTGGCTAGAGCGCCCCCATTCAGTTGATGGAATATTTATTTATTACGTTTCTTGTAGTTATTATAATTACTGCTTCAATTGGTAGTATCATTATTTGTTTATTTTGATATTAATTTAGTGTAGTCTAGGATGGTCCTGATTCAAAATATCCCCTGGCAATCTTTATAACATTGATTAGAGTTTATTTGATTTATTCAGGTGTCTATTTATATTGGCTCAAATACACAGAAAGTATCGTGTTGTTATTGTGTAGTGTTGGCAATTGTGTTGTGTAGGCAATTACTTTTGTAGTATAAATTAAGCACACACAATACTAAAACGTGAAGAACTGATATAAATCGGGTTTTGTAAACAAAACGAAATATTGGTTTAATCCAGAATCATCACTTAAAATCCAAATAGAAGAATGATATTTACACAAATGTTTCATTATCCGTAGAATTTATAAGAGATATATTTAATATTCAATAGGCTATGAATAGCATTAAAACAATATTGAATTCTTTGTAGTATAAATCCGTAAGAATTTTATTTCAGAGCATAGAAAAAATATGTCTTTATTTGTCGATAGATGCCCAAAAAACTGATGTAATCTTTAACTAACTATTATGGGTCTATCATATGGCTCGATACAATCCCATGACCGAATACAAGAAAATACATTGCATCATGTCTGATTTAGACAGATAATATATAATAAAATTATATCGTGCTATTAAATAATCGAGTACAACCTAAGACAACGTTAAAATAGTCCATGTTGTCTGGTGACGTAGTTGGGGAAAAACATCAGTCTTGGCTGATGTAATAATTTATATCGTTACTACACACATTATTATGAACGATTAGTATTCAGTTAAATATGGTACAATGTATAAATGTACGTTTCATAACACTTTCAATGCCAATGTGGAATAACTAGCAATGTGTCATAAATCTGACATGTCAAAGCCAAATGAGAGTTGAAATTGAAAGTAAAAATAACTGATATTTCATGACGTCCTATAAAAAGTATATACAACATGTTTTTTTAGAAACTTTAAAACTGTTGCTGTGAAAATATGATATACATGTGTATATATATATATATATTTATATGCACATTATTTCAAATAGGTATCTAAATTTATCTGATGTCTACTACTTGTGGATTTCGGATAACTGTCAGGTAAAAGCTGTTATGAAGTGTTAACAATTATTTAGACCACATTACATATCTAAATGTAAAATATGGTAGTAAGCAATGTTTAGTGCGACGGTATAACAACAAAATATTAAATTGTCTCGTGATTTTCAAATATACAATAATATATAATATATCAGAATAGTGCATCTATTCTCGCTTTTATCTTGAAATTTACCTTGATTATTACCTTGGCATTAGCTTGATATTTACTTTCATATTTTTTTTACAAATGTAAATGAATTTGGCGGTCTTTTTTTTTTATTGCGCTCATGTTGTATCTATTAGTATTTGACGTTAGCTTGGTCTCAGTGAGGGAAGTGATTGTAACGTTTCGAAGCTTGAATTGCAAATAATTTTTTTATAATATATATTTATTGTAATTATGTATAACTTTTTGTCAAAGCTTTTATTATAGGTATGTGGCAAATTTAAAGAGCAAGTGAAGAGCTTTTTTATCAAAATTGAGTTAACATTTGATTTTGATAGTAAATAGTGTATTCAGTATCTGAATGTTAAAAAAAAACATTTATACAAAATATCAAAGATACATTTTAAGTAATTAGTTCAATATTTGCACTTAAATGTGTGTGTTTTTCGGATGATTACTCCAAATCTCGTAGCCATTTGAGAGGTTTTTATTTCCGGCAATATAGGAAAGTGACGTAACATAAAGGATTCCGACTAGGAATAATGAATATTGTCACGTGTTTTGAATCTATTGCCACATGTTTTGAATCTTTTCCCGGTTCTTATTTTTAACAAAATGGTTAAATATAGATTTATAGCGTCTATTTTTATTTATTTATTTCCCTTGTGATACGTCACTGCCGTATGAGGCTATTCCAAATCTCGTTCCTTTGAGAAAAACCTCTTCACTTGGTCTTTAATTAGTAAGTTTTAGTCTGCATACTGTATATTTAGAATGCCACTTTTACTTAATTTAGAATGATTGTATTTATATTTATTGATGGTTTAGAGACTATTTGTTTAGACATAAAATTTCCCCCTACACTCTAAATATCTCTGCTACGCAAGTTCCTTCTGCCTTCTCACGTTTTCGCGAAAATCCCATCTACACTTTTTGCATTAAAACTTGTATGATATGCACAGAGGTGTATTTCGTTGTTTTGTTTTGAATATTTTATTCACAATCTATCAGTTATGTGTACATACGTTCTTCGGCACTTTAAGTGTAAAAAAGTTCATTTTTTTAATTATTCAAATTATCATCAATTTAACTATGTTAGTGATATTCAAGTGAACCAGACCTACTTTCTCGCTTTTCTGCGGTCAAGCGTAAAATAAAAATTTAATTGACATTTGATGTCAAGGTTTAATAACACGTAATATTGAGGATTGTATATTGTTCCTTACTATTTACTGGAATCACTATTCAAGCTTAGCCTACGAAATATTATTTTTGCATTAATTAATAATTACATTGATCTACAGCAATTAATTTAGATTATATTTAAAATCTATTACATTTCAATATCTTAAATTGTATATTTTAAAAATACTAATACACACTAAATTAAAAATTTAAAATATTTTGTGTAGTAAATCGTACAAAGTCTATAAAGTGCCAGATCTGACTTTGTGAGATACTTATAGTTTATAACGAACGTCAACATGGAAGTCGGTTAATTTTTGAAAACGTTGTGATATTATATACTCAAAACAAAACACTAATTATCAGCTCAAAGTTATGAACTTTATAACAAAGTTATAACAATAATATAGCGTTGATTTGATTTTATTTGGTTGCACAGCAAAACGATGTAGCTTTAAAACTTAAGCTAGGCGTTATATGGGTATTGTTATGTTCCTTTGGGATAAATATTAGTCTTTAATTTTTTTTTGTTTCGTGTGTTGTCAATTATTTTTCTCTTGTTAGTGGAATTGCAATTTGTTTTTAAAGTATTATTTCATTTCAGGTCAGTTTGGTGTTTTGTTCTTTTATTTACAAATTGAAAAATGACAGTTACATTATTTTATAAGTTTATGGTCATGACATATTATTGAGACTATAGTTTATGCTCGGAAAATCCATATTGGATTGGGAATAACCATTTTCTTACATATTCTTCTTTAATTACTTTTTGTTATTTTGGCAAATTTCCTTTTCTTAATGCAAGTGAAAGTGTGACAGTATTCTTCCTTGTTGTACTCTTGTTTGTAGTGTTGCTGTTCTACATATTTTCCATTCATGATATTAGTGCTTTTACTTTTCTGAGGAACACTTTTCATCTTATTGAGCATACAGCAATATATTTTAATAGTCTTAGTATGCCTTTTTAAATTCATTGACTACTTTTGAAATTTAAAAAACAAATCTACAAAATAAAAATAAAAATGCATACAATTGAAAAAGGACAATTCTAGAATAAGAACTAAAAGATTGATACTTTGTGTAGGCCTACATAAATGATGCACAAAAATGCGAGTCTGCCCACTTATACAATTTTCTAAATAGTAATAGCACGCACTTTTTAAACATTTCGACATAAAATTGTTAACAACAATTTGAAAAAAAAAAAACTTCAAAATACGAAACATTAACTTACTGTAATTATTACATAATTTAACTTCTCCATCAACTTCTCCCCGGATTACCTTCACTCCTGTCTTGAGCTCCAAACCCAATCCCGTCCACTTCGCTCGGCTTCTGACGCACTGACTCTTCGGATCCCTCGCGTGAAGCTAGTGACCTCAGGCCAACGTGCGTTATCCTACGTGGGACCGTCCACCTGGAATCCCTTCCCACTCCAGCTTCGCCAGAGCCCTAGCTCAAGAACATTGTAAGTACTTACGATGGTGATGGTGTTGCCTATCTTCGAAACCTTCAGGAGCCGGCTGAAGACTCACCTGTTCCAGTCGCGACATATATACATTTTCGTCTGTTCTTCGTGCTTGTACTCTGCAACTGTTGTCAGCGCATAGAACAATCCTCAACGGGATATGCACTATATAAGCATTATTATTATTATAGTTGAGAACTACGTAAGTCAATGTTAGCTATGTATACTAAAATTCGGCAAGTTATGCCTATATAATTATGTGTTTTATTTCTATATTGTAAATCTATTTTTTTTGTCTCAAGTAATAATTAAATATCGGGGTGACCGATCTGAGATCGGTCTTTATAGGGTGAAATTAATAATATTGTTAGAATATTTGAAACATATCTTTAACATCAAAGATCTTTAAAACAATAGAGAAAATGTAAACAATAAGATACATGCATATAATTTAGGCTACTATTTACAGGGAGTATATTTAATCAGGTATTTGGGTCTACAAATGTATTTTGTAGTCATCTCTTTTTTTTCATTACAATATCTATTGTAATCTGCTTTAAGGGCTTTCAAAAGAACAATTACTTGGTGATATAATTTAATTAATGCCCATTGATAAGCTGTTATTAGTAGAACAACTCCATCTTCAATGAGATTCTTTATGACTAATGAAAAGTGCAGAGCATAACAGCGAACAATAGCCACAGCATCTTCAAAGTGTTCACCGTAGTCTCTATTTGAGCCTGGAAACTATGACGGTAGAATAATACTTTCACCAATATCAGCATTATTCTTTTATTCCAGATCTTGAAGAAAACGGATGACTCCAATGTATTTCTCAGCATGCATCTTCTTTTGATTTTTCTTGATCTACTGAATACGATCGCGTTCTAATCGAACGTACGTATCCACGATATACTGCTGAAAAAGCCGGCCTCCAAAATGCAGGGCATTGAATTTAATTTCTCGCATATCAGGAACCGCACACAGTCAGCTTGAGAATGTAGGTTATTGGTAAGATGTGGTGGAAAAGCAATACGGTACTGGGCCATTTCAAAGCGTGTAAGGTGCTGTCGGCTCGCATACGGCGTTTTTATAGGCATATCAAAAGAGAAGCCAAATCTCCCTTTAGAAAAAAACAGCGGGTAAGTAAAAGGCTCTACGCGGTTGTCTAAATTCTTCAAAGTAAAATTATTTTGGACACGCTTATAAACCAACATTTCGTTATCTGGATTGCTTTGATCTGTATTTAATGTAACGACAGCACATACTTCGCCGGATAAAGGTGCATTATTTTATTTTATACGGATCCTTCTGGCGATGTGAAAATAAGCCGCGCATACGGTGGTGCATGTCCTTCTTCAGTAGCATGACGGTTGACCTTTTCTTCCACTTCTCTCATCATCATAAAAGTTTGTGCAGGAGAGTTGCTTGATCTAATGATTTGTTCCAATGAATTAATTAGAGATTGACTGATATCATGATTGAGTGGATGTTTCAGTTGATCGGTGACGGCGTCATCTGAATCTAAGAAATACATCTGTCCGTATTGTGGACTTTTAAATTCACCCTAAGGGGGAACGGGACTGAGTAGGTGGGGGGGGGCATATTTGGCATATTTTTCAAAAATAGAGTTGTTTAGTTTTTGTTAAAAATAGCTTGTTAAACCTAATTGTGACAAAAATGCATGAAATAAAATATAAAAATTGACGGTTTTGCACTGAAATATTGAGTTTGAAATGTGTGTGTCGGCTCAATTTCTTTGTCGATTCTTTGCCTTTAAATGAGTTTTTCTCAATATGTTTTTTTGATGTTTTTGTGCTATGATATATGTAAAATAATGAGAAGCATTAGAGATAATATGTTGCAATTTGGTATGTAGCTTTATATATTATATTTAGAGATACTAGACTGGGTTTTAAGATGAATGTATAATTAGTTTGTCTGTAAAATGTATTAGAAGAAAAAAAAATTCATGAATTTTATACAAAATTCCAATACTAAAATTAAAAAATTCATTAAAACAATACTTTTAACAATATTTAATTAAAATTGTAACTAGTACCTAAAATGGTAATAGTACTACACAAAAACACTATTGAAACCTAAATATCTATAATACTTTTAAAAATTTTATAACTTGTGTAGGCCTAATGACTATTTCTTTTCAAAATGGCGGCCGTAACCATGGCAACCATGTTTTGTCATAAAAATTACTTATGTTTTTATCAAGGCCACTTAAGATATATATGTATATACAATTGAAAATCATTTTGGTCCAGTAATAACTGAATTAGCTTTTTCAGTCCCATTCCCCCTTTTTAAACATTTTGTGTTGGATTTACTGCCATATTCATCTTCTTGTAGACTTTTCCTGCTGCTAGGAAGCTGTAGATTCCGTGACTATTGATTGTCCGATCGTCGTCTACGTTAAACGAAGCCAATGCGAAACATGAATTTAAGTTCCTTATCTAGTTGTTTTTTCCACCGCTTTCTTTTTCTTCCAATTGCCTTTCTCGTTATTTTTGCAGTTTCTTCTTCTAATTGTTTTGTCCTACGCTTTCTTTGATAATTTAATCTCGTTTCTGTCTCATCTATAGTTTCATTTTCTAGTTGCTGTAATCTACACATTTGTTTATTCTTTAATTGTTGTTAATGCACCATAGCTAGGCTGCTCTGTTTGGTTTTACATTTGTAGCCACCGAATCATTTATATCCGAAGTCATTTAAGAAATAATTTTTGAAATAGTGTCTGCTTCTGCACTATCATCAGCAGTGGCCTCACATAGGGGTGGGGGGTGAAGCAGAGGGGGCATATGCTCGGGGCTACACTTCTAGGAGAGGGGGGGTTGGCGGCAGATTACCTAAATATAGTATTAAATGAAGCTGTTACAGTATGCAAGTGTGCGTCGCTGAAACCCTGGGGCGCTACATAGGCTTGTGTCCATGCCTTTCTCTTTTTCAAGTGTAAAATGTAATTATTCTTTTTTCGTCTGCCATGCATTTTCTTGAAGTTGTAAATGTTATAACTTAAAAGACTGTTGTGGCGTATTGGACAAGATTAACACCACACGAACTAAGAAAGGTTTTCAAATGTAATCCGCTCTTATAAGATACTATAATCATCTCATATGTACGTACAAACCACTGACACTATGTACCACTATTGAATGTCTGATTGGAGTAAGAATGTGTCTTTCCTTTCTATCTCCTATATTATTTAACATTAAAGTATTTAGCTTTGCATTGAATTTTATTTACATATATGTATACGTTCTGCATGCTTATCAGTATATTACTTATTGTTATACGATTAGTCATTGATATTAGTTCCCATTCATGTATATTATAAATGTTGTAGCACGTGTGTGTTCCTCCCCCTCCCCGCCCCATGCCCTCGGAACAAGGCCAGGGTCATACCTGACGCAACCAAGCTAACCCCTCCCCCCACCCCATAGTCTCCTCGACCAGATCACAGGAAATTCACATCTCAATGACGGTTCTTCCCCTGGTCAGAGAATAGGGAACTTGGAATCTTTGATGCAGGACCCCGACGGACAAGAGAGAAAACTCTGACCAACAACACAGGGCTTTCGAAGTTTCCCTACCGCCGCGTCTTCCTCCCCCCCCCCCCGCACCCTCTCCCCACTAACGTTTGGTACTTATTTTCACATGCCAATCAATCAAATGCTGAATTGAAGAGACATGTTGACCAAACGGATACGCTATCTACGGGTCAATCTTACCCTTGTCCCTCCCCCCTCATTACAATCACGTGGGGAGTTGCAACCTAACTTGTTGTTTAACATGTAATGTAAGTTAGTTTTAGGTCAGTCTGGCTTAAGGAGTCTCGAGGGTTGGATGCCCCGAGCTCCAACAGCACCACGCGGTGCTACAGTCTGGTGTAGAGTCCTTGTTAGGACTATCTACTACATATAGTTTAAGCCTATGATTAAATGTACACTCTTTATCACTTGTATTTGGATTGTGTGAATTATGTGCTCACGTCATTAATGATTGAATACGGACTTTCACGTGAATCAAATATTCGTTGTTACAATACGCCTTGCTTATCGATTGATAGAATACCTGTTTGTGTGACGTCCAATGACAGTGTCAATTAGTCAACAATTTAACTCAACCTACGTATTAACGAGCCAAAACGAAACCTGGATATAAATTTGTCTTAGAATCACCTAGGAATCATCTGCACTTCGGGACCACATACCACCTAGAACACCTGCCTAAATCACCCCTCCCCATCACCCTGTGTACCTGCTGAGTTATCCACTAAGTCTGCACTGATAGCCTATACGCTAAATGCAGGCTCGGTGACAGCATCTTGGACCAGCACGCCACAACTGTATAAATTACTTACCATCATAACTATGAAATTAACGATATAAGTTTTAATTAATGTATTCCACAACTTTAATAGTACAATAATTATTTGATGTATCGGTAAGGGTTAGGCCCTAAATCAATTTGGACTCTTTCAATCATAATTTAAACTATCAAACTAATTTTAACCCATCTTATCTTATCTTATACATTACAGACGCTCCTTCTATAAAGAAGATTATTGCGTCCTAGGCTCATCCGTGGTCCGAGTCTAGTCTGGCATTTTTTTTGTCTATTTATTTACACTACAATCAACCAGTGCAAAAAGAAAATTAGTTTTGAACATAAATTAAATACACATTTATACTATAGAAAAAAATATGAATCACTGTAAATTTGGCAACGGTATTTTCGTCAACGGTATTTTCGGCAAGGTAATTTTGGCAACGGTAAATTCGGCAACGGTAATTTCGGCAAAACGATCAAAGCGGTGATTTTGGCAACGGTAAATTTGGCAAACTTAACATATCCACTGTTTTTATTGACCGTATTGGTAGGACTACACTCTATTCCGGGGTGGGCAACCTACGGTATGCGTGCTAGACTTTCACGTGAAAGACTAGCAAAAAAGAAGTTTAAGTATCTTCTGCATGAAAAGAGCAGGATGACTATAAGGCCGTTGGCACTCTGAAAGATTTAGAAATGCTACTTTGGCACACTATTATCTAAAGTTGGCCGACCCCTGCTCTAGTCTACTAAATGAAGCTAATGGCACGAAATGGAGTTAGCATTATAGAAAGTTCCTGATTTGTGACATGTTTGCAATAGCGTAACATGAGGAAGGCGGAGGATATGGGCCCCAGTCGTTGAGTTTATGAGACGTGCTAAAATGACACTAAAAATGTATATATATAAAGTAAACAAATTAGGCAACAAAAAATAGTTAATTAGTTCGTTTGACTAAAAATTAAATTTAAGAAAAACTTTTACGTTATCTTACTAATGCATACAAAAAAGGAACATTTAAATAATGTAAACACCCCCACCCCCACCCCCACCCCCCGTCTATAGCACAAGCAAACAAGGCGAGGCAATATTACGTAAACACCAGAATGAGACTCGCCGTGATAACAAAAGCAAACGTAAGCCCCTCCCTCCTCCATCTCACCACCCTGTCTCCCCACCCCCGTCTCCCCACCCCCGTCTCCCCACCCCCGTCTTCTCACCTCCGTCTCCCCACCCCCGTCTTCTCACCCCCGTCTCCCCACCCCCGTCTCCCCACCGATTAAATTGTTAGTGACCAGCTTGGTAGCACCAGGCTAAGCAGTGAAAACTAAAAGAGGTTGGGGGGGGGGAGGGCACGGTATTCGTTTATTCTTTTTTAATCCCAGAACATTGTTTTTGCTAGTTAGACAAATCAGTCTTTCTATCAAAACATTGATTATGATATTGGATTTCATTTTATTATTACAATTTAAAAAAAAATAATTTAGTTATTTACTTTTCTTATATATTTAAATTATATTGCAAACGAAAGTTGTAAATAAAACTTTTAATAGGTAGCCTAATAAATTGTATAGACGTACTTTCAATGTTTAAACCAATTTACTTAGGCTATAAGGCACATTTAGCTTCAAATCTCTTGTAAGTTATCGAGGTTTCTATATCAAATATAGCCAACTATATGTATTGTTGTAGGCCTATATATTTAAGTAATGTATACTTGTATCGTTATAGTTATAGCATAGAAGGTACAAAGTTTAAAACTACAAAGACAAAAAGGTAGCGTACTAATTGACGGCAAATAGCCGACTGCAATGGAATGTGATAAAATGTTTTATGGTGGCCATGTGTCCCCCCCCCCCCCCACACACACACTCAACAACCTGTGTTGAGAGAATAGGCCTAGAGGTCAGCAAAGTAATTCCTTAACTCTCCTTGACGTAACCGGTCAAGAACATTCGCGTACCACTGTGTTCGTTTTTGCCTACCTTGACCTTTGCCGAGGCGTAACTTAAGTCTGTGTGGGAAGGGGGGAGAAACGCCGAGGCTGGGGAAGGGGTAGGCCTACATTTGGCGCCTATTTAAAATGTTTGTCTTTGATCATTAGATGACGTTAAATTAAATAACGTGCCAAAGTGCTCCTTAATGTTAGCCTATCATGCTCTTTTCACCATTTTGGTGGTCTTTCATGTGCCATTTAAAAACGATCTGCGTGCCAATTATGGCACGCATTGCATAGGTTGCCTATCCATGGACTAGAGTGTAGTCTAAGCAATACGTTTAATAAAAACAGTGGATATTATATGATTGCCAATTTTACCGTTGCCAATTTTACCGCTTTGCGTGTTTTGCCGAATTTACCTATTCCGAAATTACCTTTGCCAAAATTACCTTGCCGAAAATACCGTTGACGAAAATACCGTTGCGAAATTTACCGAGCACCAAAAATATATTGGTAATAGCTTTAAGAGCTTACCCATCTCAGAAACAAAAACTATCAAGTGTATCCGTGAATACAAATAATAATATCTGTGTAGAAGAATGCTTCGCCACAAATCGTAAACACGTGGTGTATAGAGCATGTAGTTAAAAAATGTTTATGAAAGTTCCCTTTCAGTTTAAAAGAAGCATATTAAAAACTAATTGGAGCGCAAAATACAAAATTAAAACATATCTTAACTTTTTTTTTCATTGATGATACAATGGCATGCTGATTTTATTTCATTGCGCGGCGAAACCGAAAATGGTAACGATTTAAATGCTTTAAAACGGGAATTACGGAAGCGCTGAGAGTAAATTAAAGTCGTCTTGATTATGACGTCAAAAGAGTTATATTGAACGCGATCGCGCTATATGGGCTCTAATGGTACATTCGCTGAAGTGGGAAAGTCGGAAACTCGAAAATTCCGAGTAGGAAGTTTTCCCATTTACAAACTTGGTGCATTTTTGCATAATATTTTGTCACTTATCTATATAATATGTATAATGTGAATTAATTACATCTTCCTTGACGACGTTGAAAATTAACATAAAATATAGAAGAGTTACCGTTACTTTGGGGATGTCCAATACAATTTTTAGTTGTTTTTTACCATCCTTCCCCCCCCCCCCCCCCCCCCAACTCGCCCCTCCCACATTTTTTTCAAATCCGAGGATTTTAACAATAGTTCTGTTCTTTCTGTTTACTATTGTTCTTTTCATAGAAATATTTAATATTTTCCCATTTTACGTTTCACTAAATGAGCTTTTGGTAGCCTACAATGTTAATTGTTCAATAGACCTTTTCATCATCATTGATATGTCTTCTTCTACATGCAATTTTTCCTTTGCTTTTTCTTCAAAATGATCGAACATATCCCTGGAACCTTTAACAAAATGCGAAAGTGAAGCATATGCCTACAATTCCCTACAAGGCTACATATAGACTAATTTGCAATGGGGGTCTGGCAGCGATTGACTAGTCTTGTGAAATTCATCCAGCAAGTAATTCTATTTTGCACTCATTTTATGGTGGTTGTGCACAATATTAGCCATATTTTCCCCTGTGTGTTACCCATATCTAGGAAAGTTAGAAAACGTTCAATAGGGAGCCCATCATCTTGTGAAACATATAGGCTATATAGGCCTACCTCACAATAACAGTGAGCTGATCAATATGGGACCGGTCTGTAGTGGAATCTACAGATAAACTGAAGTACCCTGCAGTTCTTAAATCCTCCAAGATTGTGTATCTTACTTTAGTGTGCCATAAATTTTATAAACTTTGTATATTTACGTAGGCTATATATGGCAATTACTCACTCGTAAAATTTATTTTTGGGAACCCTAAGTTATTTCTTGTGTAGCTTATAAGTAAATACTGCACTGTCCATACACAGACCTACAAACTAACAAGATGAACACAAAATGGACATGTCAAATCCATAATTGATATATTTGTATTAAAGTAAAACCATATGTTATTACATGTTTGCTATGTCCTTTGTAGGCTACGTCGTGGCACAGGACACATGTAGAATTGTGTAATAAATTTGTATTATTTTTTAGGTAATAAAAAGTAACATTGTTGATGTCAAATTTTCTTGACCTCCCCTCTCCCCTATGTCGACAATTGGCAAACTTTTTCAGACCCCTCCCCCCTATTTGGTTGACGTAATTAATGGACGTCCACTTAGTTACGGCTTTTCAACTCATATAGATAAGTGATTTTATCTTAATATTTCACAATAATATATAGATCAGTGCTTATAATGCAAACATATTTTTTTACTCTATTTTGAAACATAATTTTATTTAAAATGATATTTTTTTATTTAAAAGGGCAATGTACATAATATTTTTCTTTATTTATAATTTTGACAAATCTTTAAAAAAAAATAATTTCAAGGTTGCTAACGACGCATCGATAAAACCAACAGTTTTAAAATGCACAGTGTCAGAATACGGATCACTATTTTTACTTATTCCTACTCGGAATTTCCGAGTTTCCGACTTTCCCACTTCAACGAATGTACCATAATATATGGAGTGCTCAAAGGAAGTAAATTGTAGGAGAAAATGCGGACTTGTTAATATAGATAGGTGCACCCTGTCCTGAACTATATATACATAAAATTACATTGTGGATTAATTGATAGAAATTAGCGTCTAAATAATACATATATACTATTATACATTAAAATTACTTACTCAGTTAATTAACATATATAAGCGTATGTGGTATTCAAAGAATTATTCAGACAAATGATCAACCATTTCATCTTTGTAGCCTACTTGACAAAAAAATTAAGCTGGTACTTATTTAAATTAACACAACACTAGTATAAGAAAGTATATATAAAGTCTATATAAAATAGTAAATTTTTATCAAATTACAATGACGCAATTACAAAAAGTTTTCAAATTGTATGTAATTTTATGTATATATAGTTTAGGACAGGGTGCACCTATCTATATTAACACGTCCGCATTTTCTCCCATTTTTTCTTCTCTATTTTAATTGCTTGAGCACTCCATGTATATATAGCTCAGTGGGGGAATCCAATGACATGCTTTTTTTTTCTTTTAGCCCAATTGAAAAGCTATTTTTAGAAATGGTCAGTGGTTTTTCCAAAAAATTGAGGGTCAAGCAGAGATTCAAAAGAAATGATATTGATCTAAAACGCATTTTCGCACCAGAATACATCAATAGGACAGTTTTCGCAAAAATCGTTGGGCCCGTTTTCGAGAACGCTGACACAAACACACAAACCCATAGCCTAAACCCACAAATAAGCTTATACCCCAAATTTTTTCTCGTTTAATATTATTAGATATCGGGGTTACCGATCTGAGATCGGTCTTAATAGGCTGAAATTAATGATAGAATGTCAAGCATTATCATACTCTAATATTATTAGAATATATTATACATTTCTTTAATATCAAATATCTTTAAAATAATAGAGAAATTGTAAACAATAAGTTACATGTATATACTTTACTATTTGCAGGGGGCATATTTAATTTGGTTTAGGCCTACAAATGTATTTTGCAGTCACCTCTTCTTTTTTATTACAATGTATTTTGCTTCAATATATTGTAATCTGATTTAAGGGCTTTTAAAAGAACAAAGCTTACCTAGTGATAGCATTTAATAAATGCCGGTTGATAAGCTGTTATTAATTCAACAAATCCATCTCCAATGAGATTATTTATGACTAATCAAGATTGCATATCCTACTTATCAATGACTTTATAACGGTCATCAATGAAGCCATTAAATTGAACGACTATATCATATAGTGTAGGTTAGTGTATGGAGGGGTTTGTTCACGAATAAACATGCATTGAAATGTGAATTGTAGATAAATTATAAAATCTAAAAATATAAAAAAGTAAGTAAATTTAAATAAAGCAGCCACAAATAAGAACCTGCATAATTTACATATCAATTCAGATTTATTTGTTCAGACAGGTTTCAACAATATGGGAACTGTGTAAATAAATTGAAAAAAAAATTAAACTATATACATAATATATAGTTTGATGTACGTCAATATCATAAATACGTTATAAAAGTAGCATGCACTCTTTTTAATAACATTACTAATCATGATGTAATGATTGAGAGGATATTTAAGTTTTATATATTTAAATATCCCAAAACCCTTAGGGCGCATCCATTATCTTGCCATGTATGGATATTTAAGTAGCTCGGTCACGGCGTCATCGGAATATAAGAAGTGTAACTGTAACTGTACACATTGTACACAAATTCATCATTAACATTTTGTGTTGAATGTACTGCCATATTCCTCTTATTGTAGACTTTTCCTGCTGCTATGAAGACTATTGATTGTCCGATCGTCATCTACGTTTAAACGAAGCCAGTGCGAAACATGAATTTAAGTTCCTGATTCTCTTGTGGAATTCTTCTGCGAGTAAATGAAGTTTTAAAAAAGAAGCACACCGAATCATTTAGAAACACTGATGGCTCTATGTTTACTTTACCATGTAAACAACTGTTAACAGTCACCAAAAGAGTCGCGGTTGATTCTGTTCGACACTCGTTCTTCGGAAAATATAACAGCATGACAGTAAATACATGCTATATTAAAAGGTCCGAAACTTGTGTAGGTAACGTCGGCATTGGTTGCGCACTTGAAGGTTGGCAATATATTTTGTTTCATAAGTAATTGTTGCCTTATATTACGGCGACGTTGCTCTTCCAAGCGTTGTTCACGTTGATCAATGGTCTCTAGCGATAGTCCTTGACTGGCTTTCTGTCGCTTGAGTTCCAACGTTTCTTTTTATCTATCTAATAATCTAATGTTTAATTTGTTAATTGCTTTGCCTGCGACGTCTCAGATCGTCTAATCGTCTTTTCTCTTACATCTGCTGTTACCTTATCTAGTTGTTTGTGTTTTACTTCTCTGTCTGGCTTTATAGTTGTATGCACTGCATCATTTATATATGAAGTCATGCAAGAATTACTTTTTAAAATAGTGTCTGCTTCTATACTATCATAAGTCCGTGCCTTTTTTTTCAAGTTTAAAATAGGATAATTATTTTTTTTTATGCCATGCATTTTTCTGAAGTTGTAAATGTTACAACTTTAAAGACTGTATAAACTACTTACCATCAAAACTATGCAATTAACAATACATAATATTTTAATCTAGGCTATTCCACACCCTTAATAGTACCCTAATTGTTTAATGTATTGGTAAGAGCTAAATTAACTTTGACTCTTTCAAATAAACTAAAAATGTCTATCATTCCTTTTTTTTTAAATTGATGTCACAATTTCTAATTGAATATATTTAATTGCGCGGCGAAAATGGTAACGTTTTAAATGCTTTAAAACGCGAATTACCGAAACGCGGATACTAAATAAAAATCGTCTTGGCTATGACGTCAAAAGAGTTGTATTGGACGTGATCGCACTAGATGGGGAATCCAATGACATGCTTTTTTTTTCGTTTAGCCCAATTTAAGAGCTATTTTTAGAAATGGTCAGTGGTTTTTCCAAAAATGTAGGGTCAAGCAGAGGTTCAAAAGAAATGAGATTGATCAAAAACGCATTTTCTCACCAGAATACATCAATAGGACAGTGTTCGCAAAAATCGTTGGGCCCGTTTTTGAGAACGCTGACACAAACACACAAACCCACAAACCCACAAATATACCACCAATTTTTTCTCGTTTAATATTATTAGATTAGTTTTACTCAAACATAAAATCGCTTTATAAATTATTTCGGAAGATGTTTTAAACAATATTTTAATAATGATTTAGCAACCTTAAGTGTTGCTGTTTTTTTTACCCGTGACCTATTTATTTAATTTTAATTGTGCTTAAAGTGGCAGTACCAGATGGATCGATCTTCGTTCGTTAATAAGAAGCAAGTGCTTGTGTTTTAACATAATTTGCTTATAAAACAAAGTGCATAAATTTAAAAAAAATACTTAATTAGCAGACCAACAAATTGCGTTTGTATTTTTGTTTTATCTAGGCACATTACAATATTTCAGTTAAAATTCTATATTTATCCCCCAACCCCAACACACACACACACTGCAACATCACTTCCTTCATATCTGATTTAAAATTTCCTAACAAGCAACATTTTAGGTGATTGACATAATCTGCATGGAAAAAAAA